>JAMZAV010009596.1:0-34441 GCA_024449915.1 Sweltsa coloradensis | reverse complement strand
TTGCAACAAATATTGAGTTTCCCTGCATCCAATCCCGAAAAGTACGAAAGTACTGAGAAAGTCCGCACAGCTAAATTACACCCCTTCAATTCTCGTATGTTTCGAGTTGCAGATAAATTGAATAAAAAAAACCGGCTGGCGAGGCGGGGAAATGTCGCGCCCGAGTGGTTAGCGAAGAGGCTCTGAACAAAGGGTGGCAAGTTTACACGGTCTCGTATGTTTCTAGTTGCAGAAATATCGGCTGGCGAGGGGAAATGTCGCGCCGAGATGGTTGTAGGGGAAGAGGATTGAACAAGGGTGCACAGTTTACACGGGTCTCGTATTGTTTTCTAGTTGCCAGATATATCGGCGGCCGAGGGGAAAAGTCGCGCCGAGGATGGTGTAGGGGAGAGGATCTGAACTAGGGTGGCAGGTTACACGTGCTCAGTATGTTTTAATAGTTGAAGATAATATCGGCTGGCGAGGGGAAATGTCGCGCCGAGATGGTTGTAGGGGAAGAGGATATGAACAAGGGTGGCAGTTACAGGGTCTTCGTATTTTTTCTAGTTGCAGATAAATATTCGGCTGGCGAGGGGAAATGTCGCGCCGAGATGGTTTTTAGGGGAAGAGGATCTGAAACAAGGTGGGCAGTTTACACGGGTCTCGTATGTTTTCAGGTTGACAGATAATATCGGCTGGCGAGGGGAAATGTCGCGCCGAGATGGTGTAGGGGAAGAGGTCTGAACAAGGGTGGAGTTTACACGGGTCTCGTAGTTTTCTAGTTGCAGATAATATCGGCTGGCGAGGGGAAATGCGCGGCCAAGATGGTTGTAGGGGAAGAGGATCTGAACAAGGGGGGGCAGTACACGGGTCTCGTATGTTTTCAGTGCAAGATAATATGGCTGGCGAGGGGAAATGTCGCGCCGAGATGGTTTGTAGGGGAAGAGGATCGAACAAGGGTGGCAGTTTACACGGGTCTGGTATGTTTTCTAGTTGCAGATTATATCGGTGTCGAGGGGAAATGTCGCGCCGAGATGTTGGTAGGGGAAGAGGATCTGACAAGGGTGGCAGTTTAAACGGGTCTGTATGTTTTCTAGTTGCAGATAAATATCGGCTCGTCGAGGGAAATGTCGCGCCGAAGATGGTGTAGGGAATTAAGAGGATATCTGAACAAGGGTGGCAGTTTACACGGGTCTTCGTATGTTTCTAGTGCAGATAATATCGGCTGCGCGGGGGAAATGTCGCGCGAGAGGTTGTAGGGGAAGAGGATATGAACAAGGGTGGCAGTTACACGGTCTCGGATGTTTTTAGTGCAGATAAATCGGCTGGCTAGGGGAAATGTCGCGCGAGATGTTTAGGGGAAGAGGATTCTGGAACAAGTGTTGGCAGTTTACAGGCGTCTCGTTGTTTCAGTTGCAGATAAATATCGGCTGGCGAGGGAATGTCGCGCCGAGATGGTTGTAGGGGAATGAGGATTATTGAATTTGTCTTTAAGTTTTGGGTGCCGGTGTTACACGGGTGCTTCGTATGTTTTTTAGTTGCAGTTAATGCTTTATATTTTATCGGCTTTGGCTTACAGGGGAAAATGTCGCGCCGAGATGGTTGTAGGGGAAGAGGATCTGAACAAGGGTGGGAGTTTACACGGTCTCGTATGTTTTCTAGTTGCAGGATAAAATCGGCTGGCCGAGGGGAAATGTCGCGCGAACGGATGTTGTAGGGGTAGAGGATCTGAACAAGGTGCAGTTTACACGGGTTCGTATGTTTTCTAGTTGCAGATAATATCGGCGGCGAGGGGAAAATGTTCGCCGCCGAGTGGTTGTAGGGAAGAGGATCTGAAACAAGGGTTGGCAGTTTCCACGGGTATCGTATGTTTCTAGTTGAGATAATATCGGCTGGCGAGGGAAATGTCGCGCCGAGATGGTTTAGGGGAAGAGGATGTCTGAAACAACGGGTGCAGGTTACACGGGGGATGACTGCCACTGTGGTGGACGTGGTTTCAACAGTACGCCAACTGAGGACTCAGGGCACTGGAGCCGCCCGGGGTGTCTGTCCGACATCCACGTCAGTATAGTTTTGTTAATTACACACATACCAAAACCAACTTGTAATAATACAGCCAAACCTTACACAAACAAACAAAAGCAATGAGATCTAAATGAAATGCCTATATGTCTGATTGTATAATTCTCCTACATGTTTTCGCAATCTTAATACTAGTAAATTCATTTGTCCCTGTGACTGTTTAATCCTTGCAAAAGCGTGGCAAAATTTTATTTGCCAACTATGTTTTAAATGTAAATGTTTGTGCCAAATTTATTTTTCCCAACGCGTAGAAAGGATGCAGCCACAGGGAAAAGTGAATTTTATGTATAAGATTTCGAAAAATGTAGGATGGTTACATAAGCTTTGCATTTCTTTTAGATTCTCATGTTTGAAGTGTGTAAAGGTTGCTGTATTTTTACAATTATTTCCTTACTAGGAAAGCTTAAGTCCGCCGCGTTGTTGGATGAGCGTATATGTGCATTGAGCGCCAGGTGTTACACGTATTTTTTGTTGTTCTGTGAAAAAAAACATTTACTGTCGAAGATTTATTTTTAATTAAATTAAATTTAAAAAAAAACTTAGATTTTTTAATTTAAATTAAATTAAATAAAAAATTAACTTAATTTTTTTTAATTTTTTCAATCGAAATTTTTAAAAGAAAAAAAATCGTAAAATTGCAATTTTCATAAGGAAATAATTATTCGATAGGCTCAAATTTAACACGAATATATAAGTTCATAAAATTAAGGTTCTGTGAAAAAAATCATTACAAATCGGAAAAGCATTAGGTATAATTTCAAAGAATTGTTTAAAGAAAGAAAAAAACCCGTAAAAATTACGATTTTCATGAGAAATAATTTTTTTTCGATTACGTTCAAATTTCACACGAATATCTAATTCATTAAAATTAAAAGTTACTGTGAAAAAATCATTACAATCGGATTAAAGCCAAATGTAGGTGTTATAAGCTGAAGAAAGTTTTTGGAAAATCGAAAAAAATGTAAAATTGCGTTTTTATGAGAAAAAATTTCCCGATTGCGCCTCACAAAAAACGTGGCAGCTTCTAAGTTCAGAGATTTCGAAGAGTCTCCATAAAAATTTGCATCGCATCAGAGTATCGCGTTTAGCCGGAACGTGTTAACAAACACACAAAAAATACAAAAAAGAAGAAAAAAAAAACGTTCCGGATTTTTTTCTCCAGTGTAGTGAATGAATCTTCGCTCGCTACGCATCATCCAATGAGGGGATATCACTAGGAAAACGCTTAAGTCCCGCCCGCGTTGTTGGATGAGCGTAATTGGTGCATTGAGCTGCATTGAGTTACGCGATTTTTCTGTTGTTCTGTGAAAAAAATCATACTTATTCGAGATTTTTTAATTAAATTAAATTCAATAAAAATTAACTTAATTTTTTAATAAATCGTAATTTTTACGTAATTTTAAAAAAAGAAAAAAACGTTTTAAAACTGCAATTTGCATAAGAAATAATTATTCACTTGCGCTCAAATTTTACACGAGTATATTAATTCATTCTAAATGAAGGTTCTATAGAAAAAAAAACATTACAATAGGTAAAGCATGTAGGGGTATATGTTCAAGAATTGTTTTAAAAAAGAAAAAAAACCCGTAAAATTTCGATTTCATGAGAAATAATTTTCGATAAGCTCAAAATTTCACCGAATATTCTTAATCATAAAAGTAAGGTTCTGTTAAAAATCATACAATCGGATAAAGCATGAAGTGTTATAAGTCGAAAGAAATTTTTTAAAATAGAAAAAAATCGTAAAAATGCGTTTTTTATAAGAAAAATTTTTTCCGATTGGCTCAAAAAACGTGGCAGTTCTAAGTTCAGGAGATTTCGAGGCCTCATAAAATTTTCATCGCCCAACGGAGTAGCGGTTTAGCCGGAAATCGTGTTAACAAAACACACAAAAAAATACAAAAAAAAAAAAAAAAAAAAAAAAATCATTCCGGATTTTTTTTCTCCAGTGTAGTGAAATGGAATCTTCGTCTTCGCTCGCTACGCTCGCACGCTCATCCAATTACTTTCAAGTGCAAAATTATTCGTTATCAATGTCGGTTTTTATTGCTTAGTATTACCAATAAACAATAGAATCGAAAATATCTAGTTGTCCGTGTTTTTTTGTACACAGTGTAGGTGATCAAGTTAAGTAACGATAGTTATTTTTGATTATATGCTTGTAAAAGGCTTATATTTAAACCTTTATTTGGAAGCCTCCCAGCTCAAACTTTTTCATTTTTTTTCAAAAGACATTACATCACTTATAGCCTTATGTTCATTTTTTCACCAAGTAGAATGTTTCGTATACCCAACCAAATTGGCATTGACATTGTTGTTGTTTAAGGTACCTAAGTCCCCTTGATGTTGATGTTTTTAAGTCACATCACGTTTCATGACGGCTGGGTGACAACCTCGACAATCAATCCAACTCCTGCTTGCTGTATAAGGTGCCTGAGTGAGTAGCGCAACCGCGCTTGGCCTGCGGCGCCACTCAACGGGCACTAGATAGTCTTCCCTGTTTTAAAGCCACCTAAAAAAACTATTACTTATGTCACCTCTTTCTGAGAAATGTAAAATATTGTCCTGAAACTGGCTGGAAAAAACGAGGCCCTAGCAGATATTTTTGGGCTGGGCATTAACCCCCAATTTGGCAAATTCACGAAAAATTTTATTAACGTCTAAGGATTCCACTTTGTGATATGTATCAAGTTTGTTCGTGAGTTTCAACTACAGTTAAGTGGTCCCAACGATAAAGAATGCAGATAGTCGAAATTGTTTTCCCAACACAACACTTTTGTCACTCTATTTAAGCTCTAGTAGGTTTTCGTCAGCCGGGTAAGAGTATTTAACTTGTCATGCACAAAGGGCGACATTCATTTTATACCGGCATTCATAATACCCCCACCACAACAAAGCAAGCGCATTCATTCGTTGCGAGCTTAGTATATCGGACATCAGGTGTTAACCAAGACGGTTTATCCAAAATGAGAACAAGTATCAACCAGAATATTAAATAAAAATTCGCGTAAGAAAAACCCATGGAGTAGGCTGTGTCAAAGTTGCCTAGAATTGGCCCCATTGATGTAACACCAAGGGTCACCAAAAGCATCGGTATCATCCTTATGTTCAACTATAAATACAGCATGTCAACTCGAGGTAATGTCCGTTTTCATCCTGGGACGTGACACGCGCACAGTGCGGATCATACATCAAAGTGATGCATCTAGCGCTCACACCCTAAATATAATTACTAGGAAAAACGCTATCCCGCCGCGTTGTTGGATGAGCGTAATTGGTGCATGATGTGTTATGAGGATTTCTGTTGTTCTGTGACAAAATATTACAAAATCGAATAATTTTTTTTTAATTAACTTAAATTAAATACAAATTAACTTTATTTTTTTATTTTTTTATGAACGTAATTTTTAAAAAAAGAAAAAATCGTAAATTGCGATTTTCATAAGAAATATTATTCGATTGCGCTCAAATTTTTACAAGAAATATATTAATTCATAAAATTAAGGTTCTGTACAAAAATCATTACAATAGGATAAATATGTATTGTTATAAGTCAAAGACTTGTTTAACACCACTGAAAAAACCTGAAATTGTCGATTTTCATGAGGAAATAATTTTTGATTGCGCCAAATTTCCACACGAATATCTTAATTCATAAAATTAAGGTTCTGTGAAAAAAAAATCATTAAAATTCAAATTAAGCTATGTAGGTGTTCCTAAGTCGAAGAACTATCTTTAAAAATCGAAAAAAATCGTAAAATGGCGATTTTATGAGAAATAATTTTCGATTGCGCTCAAAAACGTGGCAGTTCTAAGTTCAGAGATTTCGAAGGGTCTCCATTAAAAATTCATCGCAATTGGATAATCGGTTTAGCCGGAATCGTTGTAACAAACACACAATAATACCAAACAGAAAAAAAAAAAGAAAAAAAACAAAAAAAAAAAAAAAAAAAAAACATCGCGGATTTTTTTTCTCCAAGGTAGTGAAATGGAATCTTCGCTTTCGCTCGCTACGCTCGTACGCTACATCAATTAATTACAACTAGGAAAACGCTTAAGGGCCCGCCGCGTTGTTGTTGGATGAGCGTATTATGGTGCATGAGATGCCATGTGTTACGCGGACTTTCTGTGTTCTGTGACAAAATCATTACTTAATCCGAAGATTTTTTAAATTAAATTAAATTAAATAAAAATAATTAACTGAATTTTTATAATTAAATAAAATAAAAAAAAAATTAACTTAATTTTTTTAATGAATCGTAATTTTTTAAAAGAAAAAAAATCGTTAAAATTGCAATTTGTACAAGAAATAATATTCGATTGCGCTCAATTTAAAAAAAACAAAAACCCCACGAATATATTAATTCACGAAATTAAGTTCTGTGAAAAAAGCATTACAATAAGATTAAAGCATGTAGTGTTATAAGTCAAAGAATTGTTTTAAGAAAAGAAAAAAACCCGTATTAAAATTTTGATTTTCATGAGAAATAATTTTTCGATTACGCTCAATTCACACAAATATCTTAATTCATAAAATTAAGGTTCTGTAAAAAAAATCATTACATGGAGAATAAAGCATGTAGGTGTTATAATTTCCTGAGAAAATTTTGTGAAAAATCGAAAAAAATCGTTAAATTGCGTTTTTTATGAGAAAAAATTTCCCACGATTGCGCTCCAAAACGTGGCAGTTCTAAGTTCAGAGATTTCAAAGGTCTCCATGAAATTCATCGCAATCGGAGTTCGGTGTTTAGCCGAATCGGTAAACAAAAACACACAAAAATACAGAAAGAAAAAAAAAAAAAAAAAAAAAAAAAAAAAAAAACAAAAAAACCTTCGGATTTTTTTCTCCAGTGTAGTGAAATGGAATCTTCGCCTTCGCCGCTACGCTCGTACGCCTCATCCAATAAAGAATTATAATTATTTTTTTTATCGAATTATAGGTATTGAAAGCGGCCATGCAGAGGGAAGAAATAGTTCATCTCGACTCCTCGACATTGCGCGCAGGGAAGAGATTAGCCTTTCCTAGAAAGTTGACATCAGCAGTAAGGAAGACCGGAAGCCCTGATAGCCAAGGGGACCTTGCACACTAAGTTTGTGCATAACGGAATACGGGTCCCAACTCTCAATTTTTTTAGACATGTTTTTTTAAGTATATAAGGAATATTTCTGGGCTGGGTATATAATGTGTTACTGAGCTCTAGAGATGCGAATTTTTAAAAAATCGGCGGCCCGGCCCGGCCGAGGCCCGACCCGAAACGGTCCGGCCCGCGCCGGCCCGACTACTTAAAAAATACTGCGCGGCCCCGAGCCCGGCCGGAAAGATGATCATACCGGCCCGGCCGAAAGTCTAAAGTTCGCGCCCGAAAGTCCGGCCCGGCCCGAAATAAAAGTCGGCCCGAAGTCCGGCCCGGCCGAAGTTGGCCCGAAAGTCCGGCCCCGGCACGAAAGTTGGCCGAAAGTCCGGCCCGAGCCCGAAAGTCGGCCGCTCGCAAAGTCGGACGCGATCGTCCGGCCTGTCCCGACAAGCTTAGATTTTTATACTCGCCAGAGCAAATGAGCCGGCCTTGTCAACAGGCATGATTGTATTTTCTTAGTTCTACGAGAAAATACCGTTTATACCTAGTTGTGGGGTGGGATTGGACAGTGTGTAGGCCTATAAAGCAAAATTGCCAATATGACATGTTATGAACTGTGCGTGCGTGTTATATTTTATCGATAGGAGTGATGCCGCCAAGAAGGGACGCAGATGTAGTTGTAGGTCTACATATTTAGGGGAGAGTCACGTTCTATATTGTGAAAGGGACTATAGGACAACTTCTCAATGGATACGGCTCGTCCCGAAGTCCGAAAACTATCGAGCCGGAGCCGAAGCATTGAGAAGTCGGGCCGGGCTGGGCAAAACACCAATCTTTTTCCCTTTCATTTTTTTTTTCTAGGTTAAACTATGGTGCCGCGGCCTAAGCCTGGCCGAAAGCCGAAACGGCCCGGGAAGCCCGCGAACTGGCCGAAAGCCCGAAACGCGAAACGGCCCCGAAAAGCCAGAAACGCCCGAAAAGCCCGAACTGGCCGAAAGCCCGAAACGGTCCGCCGGCCCGAAATTTGATTCGCAACCCTGCTCCAGGGCCCGGCCCACGGCCGAAGCCGAAAATAACAGAAGAAACCATCGGCCCGGCCCCCCCCCCCGGGGCCCGAAGTCGGGCCGGGCGGGCCTGGCCGGGCTTTCGGGGCCGGGCCGGGCCAAAATTCCCATCTCTAAATGACGCTACTAAATTTATTTTTTTTATTATAAACGATTGAATACTACTGTATAAAACAATGATTTTAAAATACTGTAATAAACAACAATGGGTAATAACAAATAAGACAAAGATTTTAACTTTCCCTTTTCCCTCATTGGGACATGCAACTTACTATTATGACTAACAATACTAATTGAAACATTTTGCGTACAAAACCCAATTTGAATGCCAAACATATTTTTCTGAGGTATAATTTATTTTATTTACCATATTGTTATTTATTTACTTTCTTAAATTCTTTTAATTTTATGTGATCGAAAAAGTCATCGCACAATTCTGATGGTTCCTTCTTGCACCGTGATCACGAAAACTGATGCACAATTAACTATGAGCATTTTTTGGTACAGAAGGGGCCTAGAATGAGTGAATTAATTTATTTGGATTTATCTCATAATAATCAATTATTAACAAATGGTTTTACATAGAATGACCAATAACTGCACATATACCCGAGCCCGGGTGTGGAGCACTGTGTGTGTAAATATTGGGGAAAGGAGTTGAGGGCGCAAAACCCCGTCCAATTTCAGACGCCCAGTAGTTATTTTGTAATTAAAAATTCGTAATTTCAAATCCCCTATTAGAAGGTGAACATTTAGAAAAAATTAATCTTCTTCTTCCTTTCATAAGCCCCAAATCGGCCTCTCAGCCATATTGTGTTGTCGTGTATCCAATAAGAGACGGGATTCTCCTTGTACATGCGAGTCATGCATACCTGGCAGCATGTGTTGTAGTGTTATCCAGTAGAGACAGGATTCCGTTGTACATGCGCTGCATCTGGGTATCATGTGTTGTCGTCGTTATTATTCTTATATTATTATTATTATTATTATTATTATTATTATTTTTTGGTTTTATTCTTTATGGGCGTACATTTCATTACATATTATTATAATAAAACATACGGATGGATGCAAATTAGCAGACCTAAGATCCATTGAGACATTATACACCATCCTCAGAATTATATCCAACAATAATAAAAATAATACAAATACATATCAAACAAAATGGAAAACAGACATACATATCAAACTCTTAAAACAACATTCTCTGACTGCTCTCAAACCTACTGAGGGAGAGTTCCTTACTTCAGAAGGTAGTGCATTCCAGAGCGCTGCCTCTCTGTAGTAAGATGGATTTCTGGAATGCAACTTGTTCGAGCAATTGGCGTCCTTAAGGTCAATCCTTATTACTTCCGCGTCCAAATTCTCAGTCCGATATACTGGTGATAAGACGCACGTGAGGGTTCAAGATCAATGGTTCACTCATATACACTCTTGAGGAACATATGTCATTTCTCTTGAATACAGCCTCCAAATAGGTTATATTAAGCTTTTCTCTTCTAGAAGCAACTACGGAGATCAGTTCTGTACCCAAGATTGCTTTAGTAGCTTGGGTCTGTAGTGATTCAAGTTTGTGCCTATGTTTGCTTTTGGTGGTTGGATGCCATCTGCTGCGCACCATTACACTATTTTGGCCTAATTATATGCGTGATGAAAAAAAAGACTTAGAACTCTAGGTTGGCTATCTTTCAAGTTACGGGAATAAAAAACTTGCCAGTTAGAGCATTGTGACTTGACAATATTAGTATTCCTTTTCAACACAAGGTCATTAGAAATGTTTTTTTAAACACAGTAAATTTTAGACCAATTTGCTTGATTTACTTGGGACCATTATTCATAAATCGTAAGGTCCATGATTGGGTCTGACCGTCTGAGATGCGATAGAGTCTAAGAAGCAAGATTTGAGTCGTTAAAATACATATCATTACAGAGCATCAAGCGTTTATTGCATCCAAATCAGCTTGTAGAGCATCAACATCATCGAATCTAGTAATAGAGCGGATTATGGTAGTCATCTGCCATACATAGCTAGCTTAGATGTGCACATGAAGGAAGTCCATCATATAGATGATGAAGAACAAGGGACATAGTACAGAACTTGTGGTTACACTTGAGATTACATTCAATGTTCCTGAGCTGATCCATCAAATACAGTGATGAATTTCGCCCAGTGAGAAAACTCCCACACAAAAATTAAAAGAGAACATTGTATGCCATAATTCCCAAGTTTTTGTCAGAGGACGTTCATGTGGAACACGGTCAAATGCTATTACTCAAATCAAGAGAGATAAAGTCCACCTGCGCTTTATTTGACTTTTGATCCACATGTGTGCCAATCTCAATTACTTTTGAAAGGCACATGGTGACACAGGATCTTTGTAAAAACCATGTTGGTTTGTATTTATAAGTCCATTATCATCAAAAGTGTGTTAAGAAAATGGATCTTACTAACTAGTTTCTCAAGTACCTTATCCATAACACTGAAGTCAACGCCAATTGTCTGTAGTTGCGTTTTTCAAAGCAATAAACTCATCTCAAACCCCTCTAAAACAAACTTATCCAGTTCACACTAGTCAAAAAATCAAAAATACCTGGAGCTAAAAATAAACTATCAATTCAAATAACTCAAATGAACCACTGATCGATCTCCAGGGTGCAGGACAGTCAAATTTTAGGCATTTCATTGACGAACGTCAGCTATCAGCGGTGGCACACAAACACATCACGGTTTAACCTGCTTTTTCCATTAGAATAATAGAGGAAAGCAACAAACGTGTGAAAGCCGGCAACGTAAGTAACAAGTTTCATAAAACTGTTGTCACCTCTATTTGAAAGTATTTTAAGTTATGGGAATTGAATTCTGGGGACATTCCTCACATTCATCAAAAAATATTAAAATCCCAAAAACGTGCCATAAGAACATCATCGAGGGCGCATCCAAGAACTCATCCCAACCGTTATTTTTAAAGCTAAATATCTTAACTTATACAGCATGACATCGTTTGAAACAACATGATACTCAACATCACAACACGGGAAAAAAATGTGACTAAATTCAAACCACCAGATTAAATCAAACAATGTACAACCATAAACACACAGTAAAAACTCTACTACTAAGAAAAGCATATTTCTCGGCTATTACTTGGAGGACGCTGACAACAAAAAATTACCAGACCAAATAACTAACTAGGTAATTAAAATTGTAAATAAATCAAGAAGTATAGCCTAGTTTTATATAATAGGCTACCATCAATAGCATTCGCCATCTTTTATTCCAAATCACTGCTATAAATTAGTTATTTGTTAATCATAAAGTATGTATCCTATTCTTAACATAGGCTGTTCTACTTCTGTACAAACAAGTTTTAGATTAGAATATAAGCTATATAAGATTCATTCTTTTCCTGAGACATGCTTGGAATGCCTAATTAAATGTGTACATGTATGAATTTATCCAAGGCTGAATAAATAAATTAATACTAATAATAGTTGCTTGTTGTACAAGGATTCAAACCCACGGCCCCATGTTGGCAAAGAAGTAACAGTTGCTTGGTCTACCAGGATTCGAACCCACTACCCCATACTGGCAAAGTAGTTCTAACGTAGTGCCCAGTTGCTGAAGCTCGAACATAAATAAATACGTGCTTTTGTATTATACCATGCAGGTGAAGGAAGATAAAAGTCCATGGTATAGTCTGAAAGGGAATTCTGCTGTACCGGTATTTGAACCAGAGTCCTTCTGCAGAGATTACTTGCTGTTCAAACGAATCACACATCTGGGTTCGAACTCCACGGCTGCATTATAAGGCATGGGATAATAAAATTTGTATCATGTCATCAGATAATAGTAACATATAGTGTTAGGATAGGATTCCAACAGCTTACCTTTGAGTGAGATGGAAGCTGACGAATTTTTAGAAGTTTTAAAGTTACAAAGATATATTTACAAAACACATAAAAACGAGACGTTTGACACGAACGGTTCTTGATCACTCAGGAGGACAAGATGGCCACTGGGACTATACTAATCCAAAAATGGCGGCTAAAGACTAACAAAACTAAAAACTGAAGGCCACTGACTGAACTAGTCAAAATGGCTGCTAAAAACCTAAAAAAACTAGTACAGTATATTTAAAAGGTGCTGTTGGGGCGGAGAATAGTGACAGATGTAGGTGAAGGTGAAGGTGTGGGAGAGAGATGGTCCTATGAATGGTTGGATGTTAGGAGGCAGCCTGGATTTTTGATCCAACTGGTGTGCTAACTCCCATCTTCTCGTTCACCTGGGTTGCAGCTGGCTGGTTGAGTGACTTGACCACTTTTGGTTGTGTAGCACACGTTGAAGGCCAAAG
Source organism: Sweltsa coloradensis (assembly GCA_024449915.1). Taxonomy (NCBI): domain Eukaryota; kingdom Metazoa; phylum Arthropoda; class Insecta; order Plecoptera; family Chloroperlidae; genus Sweltsa; species Sweltsa coloradensis. The sequence goes on along the minus strand of JAMZAV010009596.1, from coordinate 21,886 downwards.
TTGTGGGATGCTGCATGTCAGCCATGGTTTGTCCATGGTGCGGTTTTTTGTGTCCTGTCTGTGACCATTCATGCGCGATCTTAACGAGGTTTCTGGGTTAGGCCTATGTGTTTCGGCAGACAACGTTTGCATTTAAGTTTGGTACACACATTGGTGGTTTTGCACGTGTTGTGCTGTCGAATGGGTAGGTCTGCCAGTGGCCCTGGGCAATGAAGGTCGTTGAGGGTGGATGGAAGTGGCATGTCAGACTATATAAAATATAATGTACATAGTTTTTTAGGGTTTTAGCAGCCAATTTTGACTAGTTCAGTCAGTGGCCTTCAAGTTTTTGTTTTTAGTCTTTAGCGCCATTTGATTAGAATCGTCAGTGGCCATCTTTATACTGAAGTGATCAAGACCTCGTGTCGAAAACGTCTCGGTTTTATTGTGTTTTGTAATATCTTTGTAAAATTTTTAAAACTTCTAAAAATTCGCAGCTTCCATTCTCACTTCAAGGTAAGCTGGTTGGATCCTATCCTAACCACTATATACCCAGCCGATTGGCACTTCTATCAACATATCAGATAATAGTAAACAGATCATTTAAACATAAATTAACCTAGGGCTATTTAAATTTTAATAATTTAACATTATTTTGTAGTGGCTCCATTTTCTTCTCTGTTTCACTGCTATTGACCATATTGAAGAGAAGCATTGAACGGAAAGAAGTTGGAATAGCCTCGAAATAGTGGTAAATAATTGTAAAAACAAAAGAAAAAAATGCTTGGAATCAACACACATTTCTCCAGAAATGGAAATATAATCAATAATTTCGAGATAACTTGTAGATTTTATTTTCTTTAGGTTAATTCAGCCGTTCACAACAATGATATTAGAGGATTTTCAGGATAAATTAGGATTTAATTTGGGAGCAATTTTAAACGATTGAAATTATATTAAGGTTGGACGTAATACGATATAAAGGTGCTAAAATTTATTTGAAACTGATGAGATGTTATTTTTTTTACTCGAGTTAACAGGAAAAACATCACAGATAGTTTACGGTCACTATCGCCTGTTGTGCGCTCATGTTATCGCCGCGCTCCCGGCGTCGACCGGAGGGGCATGTCAGACTGTGTGGCTGGCCCAACTCAAGCCGTCGAGGGGTGACCATGACGGACGACGCCGGTTTGACCTCCCTTCGCAGCGCTGCTCGTTGGAGGTGGGCGCCGTTGGGCGGCCGCGGTTCATCCGGGATTCACGCTTCGGAACCGAGGCGTCGATTGCGTACGCCGATGTTCCGGTGCGGGGGACTCGCTTGCGCGTCGCGTACATTCTCATTGTGTCAAGCAAACTTCTGCTTTGGCTCCGCTGGCCTGCTAGTGCGCCCTTGAAGAAAATCAAGTACATGGTACTGGAGCGAAATGCCACCAACAATCCTAGAGAACCACCATCAGTTAGTCAACGATGCGTTTTGAAGCGAAGTGAGCATCTTTAAGTACCTTAGATACCTTGTCACGGAGATAACGAGCGCACTAGAAAGCTAGCAAGGAATCAGTCACGGAAACAGATGCTACTTCAGCATGCAACACCTGCTGAAGGTCTCGGTTATGGTGAGAAAACAAAGAAGACTATATACAGAGTTGTCACGGCCGTTGGTTACGTACGGGAGTGAACATGTGTGCTGACCAAGAGAGAACGAGGATGCTTTCGCTGAACACCTGGGAGGCAAAATCCTTGCAGGATTTACGGACCTGTCCCAAGACAATGAGAGTGGAGGATACGCATGAATGCCGAGCTCTACGAATGTACAAAGAGCTCGCAAACTCTATTAAAAGTGAGGAGAAGCCGACTACGTTGGGCCGTCCAATTGGAGCGCATGCCCGAGGGACGGGGAGTAAGAAAGGCGTCTCCGACAAAAACCAGAAGGGCGGAGACTTCCCGGGCGACCACGCAGAGGTGGCTCTGGAGACGTAAGAAGAACGATATCCGCCCAGACTCGGGCGTTGGGGATGGAGGAGGACGTGCACTGGATGGGGACGCGGGCGAGGAGTAGTGGCAGGAGGTCAAGACCTTCAAGGGCCGTAGCCGCCATGGATAGGATAGGATAGATAGATGCATAGGCTACTCCCGACATTGTGACTTATCACTCACTTTTTGTGGACATGAAAAGCAATGCGCATTGATGTCGCAAGAGAAATCTGGATAAATACTAGATTGAAATGAATACAATTGCATGGAAGCAATTGTAAAATTAATAAAACACGATTAAGTTTCTCCATACGTTTTTGTTGCAATAACTAATTTGTACCAGACCTAACATGCAAAATGAAAAATATTAAGTTACGAATTCACCTGTCAGTCTGAAAGTAAAGTGGTGGTATAAACAAGAAACAACACACCTTTTTTTTTTTTTTTCAAAATTAAAGTTGCGATGAGCTTGCCGTTCGTTCATGTTGTTTTCGTCAATGACACAACCAAGTAGGCCTAACCTTCACTATTCTCATTGACTTTCTATTCCAGACGATGCATTGCCACTATGGGCAGATTCTAGCGAGGAATGATGTTTATTAGTAAAGGGCGGTCAACGTTTTAGCTCATATTGCGCTCCTGTGATAAAGTAGTTGGTTTAGTAGTTTATCTATTTTCTAAGAGAGGAACGTAAGGGGTGACGTGGGGAGACGCGGGGCGTGCTGGGACAGGCTTTGCTGGTCAGAACAGCCACAAGCAAGGGGGACATGGGAGTAGGTGCGCGCTGGGCAAGAGGGTCGGGTCGGGATATGGACGAGGTCGGGTTCGGGAGGTCTGTGGCCTGTGACAAATCAGGGCCGGGCTCAGGGCAAAGGACAGAGGGAAAGGGAGGTATGGGGAGGTCAGGGTTGGTGGTTCCCCCACGTCGTGGTCGTTCTTCGTCGCTTTATTCGATTGTAATTTTTTTTTTACAGGAACCTATTTATGAAATAATATATTCGTGTGAAATTTGAGCCGCAATCCCCCCCTCCCCCTTCCCACCACATATTCCCATGATAATCGCAATTTTACGATTTTTTTGCCATTTTTTAAAATTTCTTTGACTTTTAACACCTACATGCTTTGTTCGATTGAAATGATTTTTTCACAGAACCTTAATTTTATGAATTTATATACTCGTGTGAAATTTGAGCGCAATCGAAAAATTATTTCTCATGAAAATCACAATTTTACGCATTTTTGTTTTAAAAAAATACGCTCATCCAACAACGTGTCGGAAAAAAGCGTTTACAAAGTATCCTAGTTTAAACTCAGGTTTAGAGGGACAAATCTTTCCAGTCGAAAACAGCATGGGAGGTTTCGGGGGCGGAGCTCTAGCCAAGGCTTTTAGAGCGCGTTCCGAGCGTTTCAGAAAAAATACCGTACTGAATGAATGAGAATATTGTCGTTTTCGTAATGCAAATAACAGAAAACCACCAAAAATCTATTGCGATTGATTTTTTTTACCATAGTATGAGAATTGTGTGCCGCTTGGTGTATTGGCAGGACGCGGAACTTAAAATTAGATATCGGGACTGTCTCGCCGAAAGCGGGACGTATGGCAACCCTACGACAACCCTACAACCCTACGGTGCCCAAGTTGGGCACCCCACCCACTCACTATGTCTCTGAAGCTCGGCTTCTACTTTTTCCCTTATGCCAAATGGCACAGAGTATGGATTACAAAATATGGACTGGGCATTTTCTTTTAACAAAATGGTGGCTTGATACACCTCACCACCCCCACTTATTTAGCAATCGCACACCACAGCACATCGGGAAACTAACGTTTAAACTCGTCACTCCCCCTCCTATAGGATTGCCGTTGAACTCCCCGTTTTCTACCTGGTTCACACGTTTGGCACTTACTTGGCCTTGGTCTACAAGGGACTTCCAGTAAAGTCTTATTATTACTAATCAATCTCGGCCCAATAAAATTGGAGCCCGCGCTTTATGGTTCTCTACCACGAGGATTTTCAAATTGGAACAAGTGATACCCTGGTATCCTACTTGACGAGTGTTTTCCCTAACACCTTTAGTTTACTGCCATCATAGGTTGACAATGTGTCTTTATTAATGTGGTAATATGAGACCCGCTTTTGCTAGCTTAGTCTCAAACAACTCTCTATGGACTACTGTAACTACTGCCCTCGTTGGCTACCTCCGTCAGAAATTGGAATCCTTCTATGTATCTACATTTACACTACACAAGGCAATTTATCTTTGGAATGAAAAATTAGATGATGGTCATGTTCTTATATAGCCATTAGATTAATACATGGATAACAAATATTAAATTAGAACTGCGTTTTGTGGAGACAAAACCATACGTAATGGGCAAAATACAACACTACATTCTATATAAAACGATACATAATAAAGCCTAATATGAAATAAATAATCAGGCCCTTATAATACTGATTAATTTAATATAATACAAATTACCATTTTAAATCAATAAAAACAGCCTACTATCTTTATTACATTGTTTGTCATTAAATAAATTTGGTAATATTATGATGAAGATTCAGAATTTGATATTTTGTTCTATTTGATATTATCAATTAAAATAATCATTTAAAGAATAAATAAAGCCTTTTCTAATAAGAAATTTTTTACTAAGTTTGAAATTATCAATAGATGTAATTATTTTTATTTTCTCTGGTAGTTTATTAAAGAACTAATTGCATATAGTTAGAATAAGTTGGCCTAGTTTACTACTGTGTTGTTGTACTGAAGGTCATTATATTGTCGTGTTGGGTATGAGTGAGTTTCATGATTTTGTCTAGCATATGAAAGTTTTGCTTAACTTTTTTTTTTGAAATTTGAAACTGATTAAAGAATGATACACAGTATAGGTAAGAATCTTAAATTGTTGAAAATAAAGGTCTGAGAGATGAGTCTTGAGTGGCCTTGCTATAATTCTAATAGCCCTTTTTTGACTTTTAACACACAAAAATACAAAAAGAAGAAAAAAAAAACATTTCGGTTTTTTTTCTCCAGTGTAGTGAATGGAATCTTCGCTCGCTACGCTCATCCAATGAGTGGGATATCACTAGGAAAACGCTTAAGTCCCGCCGCGTTGTTGGATGAGCGTAATTGGTGCATTGAGCTGCATTGAGTTACGCGGATTTTCTGTTGTTCTGTGAAAAAATCATTACTTATTCGAAGATTTTTTTTAAATTAAATTAAATTAAATTAAAAATTAACTTAATTTTTTTAATAAATCGTAATTTTTACGTAATTTTAAAAAAAGAAAAAAATCGTAAAACTGCAATTTTCATAAGAAATAATTATTCAATTGCGCTCAAATTTTACACGAGTATATTAATTCATGAAATTAAGGTTCTATAAAAAAATCATTACAATAGGATAAAGCATGTAGGTGTTATATGTCAAAGAATTGTTTTTAAAAAAGAAAAAACCCGTAAAATTTCGATTTTCATGAGAAATAATTTTTCGATTAAGCTCAAATTTCACACGAATATCTTAATTCATAAAATTAAGGTTCTGTTAAAAAATCATTACAATCGGATAAAGCATGTAAGTGTTATAAGTCGAAGAATTTTTTTAAAAATCGAAAAAAATCGTAAAATTGCGTTTTTTATAAGAAAAATTTTTCCGATTGCGCTCAAAAAACGTGGCAGTTCTAAGTTCAGAGATTTCGAAGGCCTCCATAAAATTTCATCGCAATCGGAGTATCGGTTTAGCCGGAATCGTGTTAACAAACACACAAAAATACAAAAAAAAAAAAAAAAAAAAAAAAAACATTCCGGATTTTTTTCTCCAGTGTAGTGAAATGGAATCTTCGCTTCGCTCGCTACGCTCGCTACGCTCATCCAATTACTTTTTCAAGTGCAAAATTATTCGTTATCAATGTCGGTTTTATTGCTATAGTATTACCAATAAACAATAGAATGTAAAATATCTAGTTGTCCTTGTTTTTTTGTACACAGTGTAGGTGATCAATGTTAAGTAACGATAGTTATTTGTTGATTATATGCTTGTAAAAGGCTTATATTTAAACCTTTATTTGGAAGCCTCCCAGCAAACTTTTTCATTTTTTTTCAAAAGACATTACATCACTTATAGCCTTATGTTCATTTTTTCACCAAGTAGGAATGTTCGTATACCAACCAAATTTGGCATGACATTGTGTGTTGTAAGGTACCTAAGTCCCCCTGATGTTGATAGTTTTTAAGTTCACATCACGTTTCATGACGGCTGGGTGACACCTCGAAATCTCATCCAACTCTGCTTGCTGTATAAGGTGCCTGAGTGAGTAGCGCACCGCGGCTTGGCTGCGGCGCACTAACGGGCACCTAGATAGTCTTCGCTGTTAAAGCCCCCTAAAACAACTATTACTTATGTCACCTCTTTCTGAGAATGTAAAATATTGTCCCTGAAACTTGGCTGAAAAACGAGGGCCCTAGCAGATATTTTTGCGCTGGGCATTACCCCAATTTGGCAAATTCACGAAAATTTATTAACGTCTAAAGGATTCACTTTGTGATATGTATCAAGTTTGTTTCGTGAGTTTCAAATACAGTTATAGTGGTCCCAACGAAAGAATGCAGATAGCTCGAAATTGTTTTCCTAACACAACAACTTTTGTCAACTCTATTCACTCTATAGCTCAGCGTAAGAGTATTTAACTTTCATGCACAAAGGCGACATTCATTTTAACCGCGCATTCATACTACCCCCCCACACCAAAGCAGCTGCATTCATTCGTTGGAGCTAGTATATCAGGACATCAGGTGTAAAACAAGTACGGTTATCCAAAATGAGAACAGAGTATCAACCAGGAATATTAAATAAAATTTCGCGTAGAAACCCATTGGTAGGTGTATCGAGTTGCTAGAATTGGCCCCATTTGATGTAACACCAAGGGTCACCAAAAGCATTCGGTATCATCCTTATGTCAACTATAAATACCAGCATGTCAATCGAGGTCATGTCCTGTTTTCATCCTGGGACGTGACACGCGCAGGTGGACATACATCAAAGTGATGCATCTAGCGCTTCACACCCTAAATATAATTACTAGGAAAACGCTTAAGTCCCGCCGCGTTGTTTGGATGAGCGTAATTGGTGCATGATTGTGTTATGAGGATTTTCTGTTGTTTTTTGACAGAAATTATTACAAATATCGAATAATTTTTTTTTAATTAAATTAAATTAAATAAAAAATTAACTTTATTTTCTTTTTTTTTTATTTATCATAATTTTTAAACAAAGAAAAAAATCGTAAAATTGCGATTTTCATAAGAAATAATTATTCGATTGCGCTCAAATTTTACACGAATATATTAATTCATAAAATTAAGGTTCTGTAAAAAATTCATTACAATAGGATAAAGCATGTAGGTGTTATAAGTCAAAGACTTGTTTAAAAAAAAGAAAAAACCTGTAAAATTTCGATTTTCATGAGAAATAATTTTTTGATTGCGCTCAAATTTCACACGAATATCTTAATTCATAAAATTAAGGTTCTGTGAAAAAATCATTAAAATCAAATTAAGCATGTAGGTGTTATAAGTCGAAGAAATATTTTAAAAAATTTAAAAAATTCGTAAAATGGCGATTTTCATGAGAAATAATTTTCCGATTGCGCTCAAAAACGTGGCAGTTCTAAGTTCAGAGATTTCGAAGGTCTCCATAAAATTTCATCGCAATTGGAGTATCGGTTTAGCCGGAATCGTGTTAACAAACACACAATAATACAAACAGAAAAAAAAAAGAAAAAAAAAAAAAAAAAAAAAAAAAAAAACATCGCGGATTTTTTTTCTCCAGTGTAGTGAAATGGAATCTTCGCTTCGCTCGCTACGCTCGCTACGCTCATCCAATTAATTACACTAGGAAAACGCTTAAGTCCCGCCGCGTTGTTGGATGAGCGTATATGGTGCATTGAGATGCCATGTGTTACGCGGATTTTCTGTTGTTCTGTGAAAAAATCATTACTTAATCGAAGATTTTTTAAATTAAATTAAATTAAATAAAAAATTAACTTAATTTTTATAATTAAATAAAATAAAATAAAAAATTAACTTAATTTTTTTAATTAATCGTAATTTTTTAAAAATAAAAAAAATCGTAAAATTGCAATTTGTACAAGAAATAATTATTCGATTGCGCTTCAAATTTAACCACGAATATATTAATTCACGAAATTAAGGTTCTGTGAAAAAATCATTACAATAAGATAAAGCATGTAGGTGTTATAAGTCAAAGAATTGTTTTAGAAAAGAAAAAAAACCCGTAAAATTTTGATTTTCATGAGAAATAATTTTTCGATTACGCTCAAATTTTCACACAAATATCTTAATTCATAAAATTAAGGTTCTGTAAAAAAATCATTACAATCGGATAAAGCATGTAGGTGTTATAAGTCGAAGAAAATTTTTTTTTAAAATCGAAATAAATCGTAAAATTGCGTTTTTTATGAGAAAAAATTTCCCGATTGCGCTCAAAAACGTGGCAGTTCTAAGTTCAGAGATTTCAAAGGTCTCCATGCAATTTCATCGCAATCGGAGTATCGGTTTAGCCGGAATCGTGTTAACAAACACACAAAAATACAGAAAGAAAGAAAAAAAAAAAAAAAAAAAAAAAAAAAACATTCCGGATTTTTTTCTCCAGTGTAGTGAAATGGAATCTTCGCTTCGCTCGCTACGCTCGCTACGCTCATCCAATAAAGAATCTTTAATTATTTTTTTTATCAATTTATAGGTATTTGAAAGCGACCATGCAAGGGGAAGAAATAGTCATCGACTCCTCGACATTGCGCGCAGGGAAGAGATTAGCTTTCCTAGAAGTTGACATCAGCAGTAAGAAGACCGGAGCCCTGATAGCCAAGGGGACGCACACTAAGTTTGTTGGATAACGAATACTGGGTCCAACTCTTATTTAGACATGTTTTTTTAATGTATATAGGAATATTTTCCTGGGCTGGGTATATAATGTGTTACTGAGCTTAGAGATGCGAATTTTTAAAAAATCGGCGGCCCGGCCCGGCCCGAGGCCCGACCCGACACGGTCCGGCCCGGGCCCGGCCCGACTACTAAAAAAATACTGCGGCCCGGCCCGAGCCCGGCCCGAAAGATGATCATACCGGCCCGGCCCGAAAGTCGGCCCGAAAGTCCGGCCCGGCCCGAAAGTCGGCCCGGCTCGAAAGTCGACGCGATCGTCCGGCCTGGCCCGAAAGCTTAGATTTTTATACTCGCCAGAGCAAATGAGCCGCCTTTGTCAACAGTATGATTGTATTTCTTAGTTCTACGAGAAAATACCGTTATACCTAGTTGTGGGTGGGCATTGGACAGTGTGTAGGCCTAAAGCAAATTGCCCATATGACATGTTTTATGAACTGTGCGTGCGTGTATATTTTATCGATAGGAGTGATGCCGCCAATAAGGGACGCAGATGTAGTTGTAGGTCTACATATTTATGTGAGAGCACGTTCTATATTGTGCTAAGGGACTATAGGACAACTTCTCAATGATACGGCTCGTCCCGAAGTCCGAAACTATCCGAGCCGGAGCCGAAGCATTGAGAAGTCGGGCCGGGCTGGGCCAAAACACCAATCTCTATTTCCTAGGTTTCAATATGGTGCGCGGCCTTAAGCCTGGCCCGAAAGCCGAAACGGCCCGGAAGCCCGAACTGGCCGAAAGCCCGAAACGGCCCGAAAGCCAGAAACGGCCCGAAAGCCCGAACTGGCCCGAAAGCCCGAAACGGTCCGGCCCGGCCCGAAATTTTAATGCTTCAGGCCCGGCCCGGCCCGAAGCCCGAAAATAACAGAAACATCCGGCCCGGCCGGCCCGAAAGTCGGGCCGGGCCGGGCCTGGCCGGGCTTTCGGGCCGGGCCGGGCCAAAATTCCCATCTCTAACTGTGCTTTAATTTATTTTTTATTATAACCGATTGAATACTACTGTATAAAACAATGTATTTTAAAAATACTGTAATAAACAACATGGGTAATAAATAAGACAAGATTTTTAATTTTCCCATTTTCCCTCATTGGACATTCCATCTTACTATTATGACTAAACAATACTACATTGAACTATTTTGCGCTACTAAAACCCAATTTGAATGCCAAACATATTTTCTTGAGGTATAATTTTATTTTATTTACATATTGTTATTTATTTTACTTTTAACAATTCATTTTAATTTTATGTGATCGAAAAGTCATAGCACAATTCTGATGGTCCTTCCTGGCACGTAGCATCATAAAGTGATGGACAATTACGATTGAGAATTTTTTGGTTACAGAATGGCCGAAAATTGGTGTATTATTTATTTGATTTATCTCACAATCAATTATTTCAACTGGTTTACATTTAGAAAGAATGACAACAACTGCACAGCACAATATACCCGAACCACTGGGTGTGTAGATATTGGGGAAATGAGTTTAGTGGCGCAAAACCCCCACCCCATTCCAGCGCCCCAGTAGTATTTATTTTAAATTGAAAATCGTAATTTTAGATCACTATTAGCCATGTGAACATTTTAGAAAAAAAATATCTTCTTCTTCTTCTTTTGATATGCCCCCAATCAGCCTACTCGGCCATCATGTGTTGTCGTGTTATCCATTAGAGACAGGATTCCCTTGTACATGCGTCATGCCATCTGGTATCATGTGTTGTCGTGTTATTATTATTATTATTATTATTATTATTATTATTATTATTATTATTATTATGTGTTTATTCCGTACATTCATTACATTTTATTTAATAAACATACGGATGGATGCAAATAGCAGACCTAAGATCCATTTGAGACATTATACACCCATCCTAAGAATTATATACAACAATAATAAAATAATAAAATACATATCAAACAAGATGAAACAGACATACATATCAAACTCTTAAAAAAACATTCTCTTGACTGCTCCCTCGAACTTACTGAGAGGAAGTTCCTTTACTTCAGAAGGTAGTGCATTCCAGAGCGCTGCCTCTCTGTAGTAAATGGATTTCTGGAATGCACTTGTTCGAGCAATTGGCGTCCTTAAGGTCAACCCCTTATTTCTTCCGCGTCCTAAATTCTCAGTCCGATTTACTGGTGTAAGACGCACGAGAGGGTCAAGATCAATGGTTCCACTCATATACACCTCTTGCGGAAAATAATGTCATTTCTCTTGAATACAGCCTCCAAACTAGATATATTAAGCTTTTCTCTTCTAGAAGCACTACGGAGATCAGTTCTGTACCCCAAGATTGCTTTAGTAGCTCGGTTCTGTAGTGATTCAAGTTTGTGCATGTTTTCTTTGGTGGTTGGATGCCATGCTGGCGCACCATACACTATTTTAGGCCTAATTATAGCGTGATGAAAACAGACCTTAGAACTCTAGGTTGGCTATCTTTCAAGTTACGGAATACAAAACTTGCCAGTTTAGAGCATTGTGACTTGACAATATTAGTATGCTTTAAAACGTTTAGATGACTACAACACAAGTCCATGTTAGAATTGTCATTGACTTCGCCTTCCTCTTGCACTCGTTTGAAAAAGCGTCGCCTTCGGCAATGACGATCTTTTAGGTATGTATGTCGTTTTTAAAGCCAACACTATTTCGTTGTACGTCGTGGACCAAGCAAACCGGTGACATCAGTTTCCCAAAGCATGAGCAGGTTTGTCGAATTTTGTGATATCCGACTCTGATTCGGGAGGTCCCGGGACTGAAGGTTTTCCAAGGTTTTCCTAAAATGGGTTATGCGAATGCAAGGGAATGAATCCTCTTAATAACCTCTAGTCTTAGGACATGCCTATACATTGGTCCTATCCACAACATACCACTTAGACACATATAAAGAATTACAACACTGGGCAGGCTAAACCCACAAAAACATATTATTACATTAATTAGATCATAATATGTTTGGTATTAGGAGTGCGTCATTAAGCAACTGCATCATGGAGCCTTCACTGTATATATTTATATTTTCGGGATTTGGCTGGGGTGTGTCAGCTTTTGTGATATTTGTACATATGGTTCATTGGATTTATGGTTATTACAGTAATAAGTAATAAGTGAATGAATTGGATCAAATAAAATCATGATCAAATATAAAGACCACGAGAAAGTTAATACAAAATGAATAATAGCATACCTTCTGCAGCTCGCTGTCTCTCTGTCAACAACGACCGGTCGGCCGGCGCCGGAGTGTTTTCGCAGCAGGACCTTGTAAGGGCAATCATTTGATTGTTTGTCACCTTGTTTGACATTTATTTAAATAAACAGAACTACACATGGATGGTGTTTTCAACACCACAAATGATAAATAAACGCTATAAATAAACGCTTAGCTTATTTATTTATTTATTTATATATTTATTTATTTTATTTATTTTTTATTTTATTTTTTATTTATTTATTTATTTATTTATTTATTTATTTAAATAAAACCCAACATGGGTTTTGGAACAGAACAACCAACATTGTTCCACCATTTTCCAACCCAAGTTCTCCACAATTGTCAGACTCATTCAATTATTATTTATCGACTCTCACCTTGTTTAAGTGGCGCACCCAAGGGGGGGGGGGGGTTCGGGCTAAAGGGCCCCCCCCCCCAGAACCTCACAATCACCAGCATTTTATATTATATTTCAAAGCTCATCACTTTTAATAGTTCTTATGAATATACATTTTGATGAAATATTACTGAAACAAATAAAAGAAAGAAATAAAGAAAAACACTTGTTGCATCTTGAGTTTAGCACTGTGGTCGGTTCGCGGTATTTTTTTTTTCCATTTTAGACTGCGCTTTGATTTTTATGACCGCCACAAGACGCGCGTATTAATGGCAACTTTTTAATACCCAAAACCTATAAGATTCACCCAGCACTCATCATCAGCAGTGCGGCCACTTTCAAATAGTGCATCGTTTACCCTCAATAGACAGCGTACAAACCGTTAGTGGGAATAATATGACTATACTATCCAAATAAAGTTCCAAAAGCTTCCTATGAACTGACTTTGTTATATATCGACAATTCCCGAAGCATGATTTATTGTTTTATTAAGTTTATCCCACAATAATCAAAGCATGATTACGGGTAAGCGTTTATCCCCAATATCACAGTATGCCGTGTTGCATCCTAGGCCTCCATATTTTTTATTTATATTATCTTCTCTCACCAGGATTGGGTCATGTAGGTGCCGAATTTGACGTGGGGGATGGGGAAATTCTCCCCCCCCCCCCTCTAGTAATTTCATCCCTGGCTCTGTTTACTGAGAGTTCATTCCCGCCGGGGATGGGTAATCCCCAACTCTGGATTCCCATCTCAGCTCATAACATATCAACTTTATTTTATCTTGTAAAGTTAATAAATAATCGTCATTTCAATCCCTAGCCATAAAGTGTTTTGTACATTATAAACCTAACCATCGACTCTTTTTATCCTTTCAAATATACGTCTATTGCTTCAAAGGCCATCTCGAGGCAATAATTTCTCAAAAAAGTTTTGCCTCCGGCGTAGACCCCGTAAAGCCCCCCAATTCACAATTATATACTTGGCCAATCCCCCTCTGCAAGGCCGTCCAATTCGCACCCTGTAAATGGTCGCCCCCCCCCCACCCCCCCCCCGGGATGAAATCCTGGGTGCGCCACTGCCTTATGATGAGCTAAAATCTCCAAAGTTTTCTACCTGATGTATTAATCCCGTACAGCGGTGCAGCAAGATGATGATCACCGCAAGAAACGTCATGTACGTAATATGCAATTGTGTGTGAAATAGTTAACCGAGCACGTTTGCACAAATGCCACCTACGCTACCGACAGTTGTAGCTCAAGCTTTCAGCGCGATTACTCTGATCAGGCGGTGGCCACGTGCGACGTCACCGTCGGTAGCTCCTGTGTTGGAAGTGTACGCGTTTCTCTCTATATTGCCCTACACACTTAATTGGGCAATATGTTTATTTGAAACATACTGCTTCTATATTTTTTTTAGATTTCGAATAGAAATTGTGAAATATTGTTAGCACTGCACAATACTAACCCACTTGGAGGATTTATTGATGGTTAGGTTTTGATTAGAGTTGGCCCTTACGTAATGATTAAGCATTAATGTTAAGTGAGAATAATGATAGGCAATATCACGAAAAGTTCGACAATTCTTTTGTTGGGGTAACAAATTTACCAGTTTGAGGGATTTAAGGGAGGTATTTTTTTATTGCCTATGAAATCAGTAGGTGAATTAAGTTTCACTTTGGTTCTTGGATTCAAACTATTTTTTAAACAATCAACATGAGTTATGGGTACCTAAAACAGTTCCAATTTGGGTTGGGGTCAGTGTCTACGCCACAGGGGTGGCGGGTGGGGCCCCCCCCCCGGGTGCTTGGCTAGACTCACCTGGGCTTCCACACTTGTTTGGCACAGGACCCGAAGCCAGGTAGTGCACCAACCGCACTTCAGGCCCTCTTGCCGTAAGCCGTGCACTGGCGGAGGCCATGTTCGTATCCCAAAACTGCACTAGGTTACATCCTCGGTGACGTGTTGCAGCACCTGTTGCTAGCTGGCTCGCTTTTTTCAAGGGGGGTTGCACTGGTGTCACTTTGATCTCGGTGACCTTGATTCCGCCTTGTGAGTGGATACAGAACACACACAAATATACGAAACACAGTACCACAATATCTAGGCCGGTGGTGTATGGAACCGCCAAACTTGAACTCGAAAAATATAACAGGACACCACAACCGTTACAGTGTTCGAAGCCATGAAGTTATTTAACATCAATAGTTGGCTAGATCCCCAGTCTATTGGTCCACTCTGGCGTGGTCAATTAGAAGTTTACTTGAATAGGTCAGTTTGTATTGTAAACAGGTTGTAGCGATTTGTAGAAACAAATATTTTCAAGCATGCTGTCAGGTTCACAGGCTAGCAAAAGAATTTTCGACCAGGTGCTCATAGGCTGCTTGGTATTGTTATTTTACTCTTATTGAATTTCTGATCTTTTTATTCGTTTTAATTTATTATTCATTTTAATTTTAACTATTGATATATATCGTAAATAACCATCAAATTGATAGGTGGGTAGTGATAAAATGCCCGCCATCGGTTGAAATCGAATGTTTAATTATTGTACTTAAAGCTCAAATTAAAATCCATTTGTAATAATACATCTAAATGAAAATATGTCCTTACGTCGATTTTATGTAAGGGGCGTTTGTTATTTTAGGGAGGAAAAAATTACATAAACCTTCAACGGTGATTAAACCCGGGACACTGCTGGTCCGCGGACAGCTGCTCTAACCCCCATGAGCTATGATGACGAGGGCGCTTCTTCAACCGGGCGCAATTAACGATTTTATGCTATCATATTCCTTATGGTGTGATTGATGGTTTATACTGTTTTCCCACTCAAAAGAACAGATTGATTGAATTAATTGCTTAACGTCTCATATTTAGCACTTTGGTCTACTCGAGACGATGATTGGTGATAGATGAGGATGAATATGAACAGAAGGAGTAGGGGAACCCGGTACCAGGCACTAGCCTACTCCTTTCGAAATACCAAGGGGACCAACGGCTTTAACGTCCGCATCCGACAGGACGTGTAACTTTGACGTCCATATAGGTTCCCCCCAAACCCCGACTGCCGAGCAGACGTCATGAGAACGAAGCCGTTACACTGCTTTCGACCCTCCATCATGCTCTACTAGCGGTAGACGTGAGTTCTTCAGGTAGAGCTGGTCACCCCTCGACCCCTGACCACGCCCAATTTCTGCTTACTTCGGGTGTTCGAGGCGAACCGTTAAACGAGCTCGTCCTAAACCGCTGGCCAACAAAGAACAGAATGTAGACACTTATTAAGTTATATCTGTTTTTGTTGTTGGAATTGTAGGCCCTGGGTTCAGTCAGCGGTGGATGCACATCTTTAATTTTTTAAAGAAACATCATCACAAAGTCCTTAATCATTTTGGAAGAAGATGGCACCGTATATCTACTCTAGAACATGGCGACCTATATGACTATCTAACTACAACAAGTACTCTCCGAGGAGACGTTTTATTAAAGAAACTGTCTACAAATATCTGCAAGGCGCTCTTGAAAGTGCTGCTGTGTGTTGGGGGGAGCGACCTCCTGCGTCGTCAAGGATTGAGTGTTTAGATTATTACCCGTCAATGATATTATTACCTTCATCTCTTAACTTTGCCGCTTGAACTTAGATGCTGTACCAAAATTATAAATATTTTAATTGATATCTTATATTAGACATCATTGCTAGAAGTGATCTAAGGATGCATTTTCGAACTACTTTTTTGTCAATCTGGTTCTCAAATTTGTCATTTTGGACTGTTGCAAAATCACAAAATTTTCGTTCACGTTTAAAATCTTGCCGATGTCGACCTATACACTTAATGCACTCTTAAGAACAGCCAGTATATGGGCCTACCTATATATTTAATCATACAAAACGAGAAACTTACCAAGGCGAAACAGCGTGGGTCGGACTAAGGTAGGGCGCCCTCACTTGTTTGGAAGTATTTCCTGTGCGGGCGCTGTAAGTGGGTCATGGGCCTGTGAGTGAATGGGCCCTTGACTTAACGCGACCACTTGACGTGGGTCACAGGTCTCTGCAAGTGAAGTGCAACCAAACACACGGATTTAGTTTACCACTAGTAGGGCTTTACACAGAACAAGGGTTCGCCGGCGGCATTAGCGTGCAGGCTACAACTGATAGTAGCAGTAAGGCACCTATAGGTCTGCTGACTGAGGCTGTTTGCAAAATGTAATGCAGAAGTCAAATATAACACTCACAACCTCACTAGATTAATTCCTCGTCTCCGCCCCCCCCTTCATTAAAGTTCCTACAACCTGTCTATTATTGCAACCGTCAGTAGTAATTACTTTTTGGGGATTACAAAAAAGTTGAAAGTTTATTTTGTTTAAAACAATTTTACAATAGGCTACATTTTTTTAATAGCCGACAGTGTGTGTTTTTAGGCGAATGCAAGGGAACGAGTCCCTCTTAATAACCCCAGTCTAGGACATGACTATTACAATGGTCCTATCCACACAACATACCTAGTTAGACGTACATGAAAGGGGCATGAATTAAACCCTGTGGGCAGGATACCACAAAAATATATTATTACTTATTTAGATAATAATATATGTTTTGGTTGTAAGTGCGTGGCATCCATGCACGTCCTATGTTATATTTCGGATTTGACAGGTGTGTTGGATTTTGTGATATTTGTACACTATGGTTAAACATATGGATGTATGGTTATTCCAGTATAGCGTAAAGTGAATGATTTGGAGCATACAAAATTATGATTAAACAATATAAAAAAAAACACTAGAAGTATAAAAAATGAATATAGCATACCTACTAGAAATTAACGAAGTAACGTTTTATAAGCTCCACAAATTGATATGGCGATAAAGATCTCATGATGGTATTTTCAGAACGCCATTAGTTTTGGGCGCTGAATAGCGCCGAATGGAATAATGTCCCTCAATTCCTGTGTATGTGTGACGAACCACAATACGTCTGGGTTACGGAGCTTTCCAAAGGTTAAAGAGCAATTTATCCTAATTACAGTAAACTAAACACACCTATCGATGCCGCGGTTATAGGTAGCCGATCTCCTGATGTCTCCAGCGACATTGCTAAGTCTCTAAGGAGCAATGGTTCTAAAGTCTACTAGGTGAGGTTGCCGGTGGCCTTGCCTAAGGCATCTAGTCGTGCTGTGTAAGAGACCGACTTTCCAATATTCTTACCTGCGATGGTTTTCTGTGTCCTCCCTCCAGACACATTGCCTGCTCGTTCTAGATAGGTTCGAACTCTCCACTCTTGAGCGTCGGGCACTGTCAGTAACATTTTCATCTTTTTCCACTCTTGAGCGTCGGGCCTGTCGTTGCCTTTCATCTTTTTCCACATCTTGAGGCGTCGTCCTGTCATAACATTTTCATCTTTTTCCCCTCTTGAGGCGTCGGGCCTGTCAGTAAACTTTTTTATCTTTTTCCACTCTTGAGGGCGTCGGGCCAGTCGTAACATTTTCATCTTTTTCCACTACTTGAGAGGCGTCGGGCATGTCAGTAACATTTTCAATTTTTCTCACTCTTAGGCGTCACGGGCCAGTCAGTACCTTTTCATCTTTTTCCACTCTTGAGGCGGTTCGGGCCTTCGTAACATTTTCATCTTTTTCCACTCTTGAGGCCGTCGGGCCTGTCAGTAACATTTTCTCTTTATTCACTCTTGAGCGTCGGGCCTGTCATTAACATTTTCATCTTTTTCCACTCTGATGCGCGGGCCTGTCAGTACATTTTCATCTTTTTCCACTCTTGAGGCGTCCTGCCAGTCAGTGACAACTTCTTTTTTCCCTACACTCGTGAAACACGGTTCCCATGTCGATTTGGTTAGGGTGCTGTTGCGAAAACAACAAATGAACCTTGTGAATATAACTAGCCCTAGTGATATACATGTCGATCAAGGTTGGCATTGACATAGTTGGATTATACTGTTATTTTATTGAATTTTATCTGTCCGTAGGGCAGGAAGGCTAATGCAGGGCAAGTGTGGCCCTCTCTAGCATGACAGTGATTAAGATTTACAAATTAAACAGTACATACATAAAAAAACAACAAGAGAACTGAATTGTATAAAGTTAGACAATTGAAAGGGCAAACGGCGGATAGGTACTTGAAGCGGGGTAGAGGTCTGAAGCTCGAGGACGCGAAACGAGGTCGTGAAGCTATTCCTTCCGCCTGCGTTGAGACGTTGCACGTAAGCCCCTGCAAGGTGCGCGTCCGAAGAGCTGATACCACCGAGCGCCGTTTTGGGTATACACGTCTCATTCCGCGTGGGGCAAAAAAAAGGGACTGCCCAAAAATTACCCAGGTATAGTTTGAACGGCACCAAAGGGAAGTACACAGATAGCTATGTGGATTGTTTAGTAAAGACAAGCATAGAGTCTGAAGGATGTTAAAGGTCTCCGAAGGCGTAGGACAGATGGGGACATATTCTGCTAGTAGCAGGATATCCAAATGAGGGAAGTGTACGAAAGAGAAAAGAGTATGGCAGAAGGAAAATTAAGTGAGACTTCACGTTTCAGTAAGAGAAGAATATTAACAGAGATTAGAAAAGGAGATTCTTAATGGAGATGATCCAGGCGTTGGTTTATTGGATGAGCGTAGCGAGCGAGCGAAGATTCCTTTCACTACACTGGAGAAAAAATCCCGGAATGTTTTTTTTTCTTTTCTTTCTTTCTTACTTCCCTTTTTTGTTTGTACTTTTGTGTGTTTGTTCGCGACGATTCCGCGAAACCGATCCTCCAATTGGGGCGATAAAAGTTTATGGAGACTTTGAATCTCTGAACTTAGAACTGCCACGTTTTTGAGCGCAATCGAAAAATTATTTCTCATTTAAATAGCAATTTTACGATTTTTTTCGATTTTTAAAATATTTCTTTTACTTAGAACTCCTACATGCTTTATCCGATTGTTATGATTTTTTTACAGAACCATAATTTTATGAATTAAGATATCCGTGTGAAATTTGAGCGCAATCAAAAAATTATTTCTCATACAAAAACCAAATTTTACGGTTTTTTTCTTTTTTTAAACAATTCCTTGACTTATAACACTAACATGCTTTATCCGATTGTAATGATTTTTTCACAGAACCTTAATTTAATAAATTAATATATTCGTGTGAAATTTGAGCGCAATCGAATAATTATTTCTTATGAAAATCGCAATTTTCGATTTTTTTCTTTTATAAAATTACGATTAATTAAAAAAATTCAAAATTAAAGTTTATTTTTTATTTATTTTAAATTAATTTTAAAAACATCTTCAACTAAGTGATGATTTTTTCACAGAACAACAGAAAATCCGCATAACACATGGCAGCTCAATGCACCAATTACGCTCATCCAACAACGCGGCGGGACTTAAGCGTTTTCCTAGTTTAGATTAAGGACGCGGGATCATGTCCGGAGTCGGGTCGGGGGGCTTGTTGTCTGTGGCGAAATCAGGCCGGGCTCAGGCAAAGGACAGAGGGAAAAGGAGGGTACGGGGAGGGCAGGGATTGGTTATTTTTTTATTTTTTATTATTTATTTATTTGGATTTTTGACGCGTCAACCATTAGGTCATAATGCACCAATCTAACCTAGGGGGGGGGGGGGAGAGGAGGGGCCCTAGCTGGTCAAAACCAGCCACGGTTTAGGGAGGAAGGGGGGGTTTCTCACGTCGCGGTCGTCATCGTCGTCGGGGAGGTGGTCAAAGGGAAGGGGGCAAGTTCCCCGACGACGGTTGCCAGAGCTCGCCTCTAGATTCGGGGAGTAATATACTCCCCTCTTTCTAGCTGATGTTTGTGAGGTGGACTTTTTCTCTTGAATCGCCTTTTACGATTAGCAGAGCCATGCTCTGAGCCAAATTTTACCCCGGGACCAGACGGGGGTGAGATCCAAAGAGTGGAGAAAGAATGGGGAAAGGTAAAGAGAGCACTGGTGCAGGCAACAGAGAAGACCTGTAGAAGAACAAGTGGGGTAAGAAAAGAGACGGTAACAAGTTGGTGGAACGACAATGTAAAGAAGAAAGTACAACTAAAAATAGAACATGGAGGGAGTACATGAAAGACAGAACAGATGAAAAGCGAGAAGCTTACAAAAATGCAAAGAGGGAAGCAAAAAAAACGGTTTAAGCAGAGAAAGGAGAAGATTGGAAGAAGTTGGCTAAGAAACTGGAGAAAGATGCAAAAGGAAACAAGAAGATGTTGTATGGTATAGTGAAGAGTAAGAGGTAGGAAAGAGGGGGACAAAGATACCTAACGGACGACTCGGAGAGACTCATTACAGACGCAGAGGAGATCAAGGAAACTCGGAAAGGGTATTTCAATCAATTGCTGAATGCGGGAGCAGAAGCAGAAGACAGAGATGTAAAGTTGGAAGGAGTGACGGAAGAAGCAGATGTGAATGGACCGACCTGGCAAGAAGTGGAGAAGCCATTAAAAAGGATGAAGAATGGGAAGACTGCAGGAGTTGACGAACTGGTGGTGGAAATGATCAAAGCTGGGGGCCCAGTTGTTATGCATTGGCTATACAGAGTGATCAGAGTGGTATGGAGAGAAAAGAAGGTGCCAAGAGATTGGGAGAAAGGAGTGATTGAACCAATATACACGAAAGGAGATAGAAAGAAGTGTGGCAACTTTAGAGGCATTACTCTGCTATGCCATACATCAAAGATATAATATGAAAGGATTATAGACAGAAGGATGAGAGTAGAGGTGGACCATATACTGAATTAAGAACAATATGGGTTTTGATGGGGAAGATCGACTATAGACCCGATATTTGTACTTCGACAAGCTATGGAGAAAAGTTGGAAGATGGGTAGAAAAATTAAAATGGTCTTCCTAGACATAGAAAAGGCGTATGATAGTGTGCCAAGGAATGTAGTGTCGAAAAGCTTGGAAAGAAAAGGAGTGGACAAAGAAATGATAGACAGGGCTAGAAGTATGTACATAGTATGTGAAAGCTGTGTAAAAACACAGTTTGGGATGTCAGGGTGATTCCAAATAACACAAGGGCTGAGGCAGGGAAACGTTCTGTCACCAGTGCTATTTATAATAGTGATGGATGACATCCACAACAAGGTTAAGATGGATGAAACGGAGAAGGTAGAGGTTAAACTGTTTGCTGAGGATTTCGTGGCGTGGTCTGAGTATGAGGAGGTACTCCAGAGACACACAGACCTCTGGAAGAGACACATTGAAGAGGCCGGCATGAAGATAAGCCTGAGCAAGAGCAAGGTTGTTACTATGACAGGAGAAGGAGACATAAGGAACTATCATGCAGAAATCAAGATTGGAGAAGAAAACCAGGAAGTGGTGGAGAGTTTTGGATACCTAGGAAGTGAAATAAAAATGGAGAAAAA
>JAMZAV010009595.1:0-24331 GCA_024449915.1 Sweltsa coloradensis | reverse complement strand
GCACCCAAATTTCCAATGCTTAGTAACTAGGCCTACATTAGAAACAATAAATTTTTTCCTTGTTTTAAATGTTGGGGGGTGTCTTTTGTTTGGTTGTCGCCCTTTTCCCCCTAGTTGTAGTCCCGCGCTAGTGCAGGATATAATCATAAGAGCGCACCCGAAACCCTTTTCCCGTTAAAAACGAGGTTGGGGATACTTGTTTTACGGGGTTTGGCAGCATTCTTAAAAAATTTGGGCGAAGCGGGGTACCCTATGGGCCCCTACTATAGTTTTACCAGGAACTTCTTCGGGGGGGGCCCTTTTACCATTCTTCAACTGACTTCGAGGGGAAAAGTATGGGTTGGGGGGGGGGGGGGGCGAAGTTGTTTTATTTTTAAAAAACAATATGCGCTCTTTTCCCATTGAAGGGCCCCAACCGAAAAAATACCGGGAAAAGTAGGTTAGGGGGGGGGGGGGGGGGGCACAGGCAAAAAATTATAAAAATAATGATAATTTTTAAAAATAAGTCTGGGCGCTTCGCGCTCCCCCCCCCCACTCCCCCTAATCTTTTTTTCCCCAAACAAAAAAAGTTGGCCGGCCTAACCGAAAAAGTCCTAAAAAAGTGTCCCCTAACGACCGTTTTTGTGTCGTTTAAATCCCTGGCCCGGGCCCTGCCTGCTCCCTTTTAAAACGGGACCGGGGAATTTTCTTTGGGGGGGCGGCCCAAAATTTTTAAACATTTTTTTTTTAAATGAAAACATACCACCCAAAACCCTTTTTCGTTACGGTGTATAAAAGTTACCCCCCCAAAACCCAAAAGTACCCAGGCCCGACTAGGCCGGGGCTAAAACAGAATCATCGCCCAGGCATTCCCGCCCCCCGGTATGGGTAGGCTAGGCCTAGTGCTTTTTAGGTTGGGGTTTAGGCAAAGGGACTGGGCCTAGCCTACGGGGAAAGGCCTAGGTTAGCAAAAACTTGCTTACCTGCTGAAAATTTTGTAATGCCAAGAAAAAAAATTCATCGAAAATTTTGGGACTTTCCACTTCCTTGGGGCTGTAATGCTTTGCTCAAATAAAACCCTTTTTTTCAGTGCTTTGACCAACGTTTAAAACCGTCGATAATGATCGATTTTAATATACTATTGCTCCCAAATCACAAGGGAAAATTTTACAAAAAAATGCTTAATGTAGAATGTTCACTAAAGTAGTAAGGCTAGCCTATAATTTTCTAGCTTCGATACGATATTATCATTGTCGATGCAAAAACTTCCATTTTTCCCATCAACAAACAAGCACCTTTGACGTTTTTTTGGCCGAAACGGTGGGGATCCTTTGCGTTTCACCAACGATTGAAGTTAACGAAAATGGTCTTTTCAATGGTAGTCGTTCGTCGATATCTTCCCGGCCCTGCCCCCAAAAATTTGGCAATCAATTAAATTTTACAAAAAGGAAAATTGTGGAAATAAAAAAAAAACAGAACACTAGCACAGCACCTCCAAATCAAAAACAGAATTATTTTCTAAGTACGTGGTATACTGCGTTCCAGAAAGCGCCAAAAAGGGTTTTTTTTACATTCAAAAGGGGGTCAGAAAGCAACCGCGCAAAAACACGCTTTTTAAATTTTTTTGGTGGGTCATAACACTTGTGAAAAGATTTCAAATCTTTTTGATGAGCAAGCGAAGACTTCAATTTCACCCCCCCCCAAAAAAATTTGCTGGGGTTTTTTTTTTTTTTTTTTTTTTTTTCCGTCTGTTTGTTCGCTCTCACCGGGAAAAGGGCATATCCGATCTTGATGAAATTTGAGGGCCTTTCAAAAATCTCTGAACTTAGAGGGTATTGTTTTGGGGAAAAATCGAAGAAATATTTCTCATGAATTCGTACTTTTACGATTTTTTTCGATTTTTATGCATTTTTCGTCCCATTTGGGCCGATTCTGCCCAAAAAGGGGTGGGGCTAAAAATAGTCAATTACATGGCTTTAAAGGTTATGGTGGTGTACCTTATGAAACAAAAAGTTAAAAAAGTTAAACAGAATCTATAAAAATAAATTTTTTAATATAAGTTTTTTTACGGTTTAGTGCGTATTTTCGTGCTTTTGGGGGCCGATTCTTCCCAAACGGGGGGGGCTAAAACGGTCATATTATACTGGCATTAAAGTTATGGTGATGAGCCCTTTTGAAAGAAAAAGTTGTAAAAGTTAGCCAAAACCCAAAGAAAAAAAAGCTTTTAATAAAATTTTTTTTTACGGTTTAGTGCATATTTTCGTCCCATTTGGGCCCGTTGTGCCCAAAAGGGGTGGGGCTACAACGTTCATATTTAACAGGACATTAAGGTTAGGGGTGATGTGTCCCTTATGAAACAAAAAGTTAAAAAAAATAGCCAAAACCATAGAAAAAAAAGTTTTAATAAAAGTTTTTTTACGGTTTTTCGATTTTTTCGTGCCATTTGGGCCGTTTATGACCAAACGGGTGGGCTACAAGTTCATTTAAACTGGACTTTAAGGTTATGTGATGTAGTACCTTTTGAAACAAAAGTTGAAAAAGTTAGCCAGAATATTAGAATAAGCTTTTAATAAAATTTTTTTTTAGGGAAAATTAAACCAAGTGACAAAACAATAAAATTTGAAAAACAACACCTACAATGCATAGGCAGAAAAGAAAGCACTTGCAAAAGTAAAGAATCCCCCCCAAACCAAAAATTTAAAAAAAAGCTCACCCATAAACGCGGGGGGATTTAAAGCTTTTTTCCTAGAAAGAAAAATACATAAACCGTTTGGGACAAAAAACAACAACAACACCAAAGCCTTTGGGCCGTGATCAGGGGGGAGTGGGGAACCAATGACGTACAAAAAACTTTGCGTAGTTGGATGAGCGAAGGAAGCTTCAATTTCACCGACCCCCCAAAAAAATTTTGCTCGGGTGTTTTTTTTTTTTTTTTTTTTTTCCGTCGTTTGTTTGCTCTCTACCGGCAAACGGGATATCCGATCTTTATAAAAATTTAGAGGACCCTTTGAAACTCTGAACTTAGAGGGGGATTGTTTTCGGGCAAATCGAAGGGAAAAATTTCTCTATATCGACTTTTTTCGATTTTTTTTTGATTTTTAGTGCGATCTTTTTCGTCCATTTGGGCCGATTCGACCAAACGGGTGGGGCTACAAAAGTATATTATACATGGCATTAAGATTATGGTGATGTAGTACCTTATGAAAAAAAAAAGTTGAAAAGTTTAAAAAGAATCTATGAAATAAAGCTTTTAATATAAGTTTTTTACGGTTTAGTGCGATATTTTCGTGCCATTTGGGCCGATTTTTACCAAACGGTGGGGGTACAACGGCTATTATACATGGACATTAAAATTATGGTGATGTATACCTTTGAAAAAAAAATTTTTAAAAGTTAGCCAGAATCCATAGAAAAAAAACTTTTAATATAAATTTTTTTTCGGTTTTGTGCGATATTTTCGTCCATTTGGGGCCCATTGTGCCAAACGGTGGGGGGGGACACGTTATATTTTCATGACATTAAGGTTATGGTGATGTATACCTTTTGAAACAAAAAATTAAAAAAATGCCAGAATCCCTAAAAAAAGCTTTTAATATAATTTTTTTTTTCGGTTTAGTACGATATTTTGTGCCCTTTGGCCCCATTATGACCAAACGGGTGGGGGGTACAACGTTCATATTTTAAAAATGGACATTAAGGGTTTGGTGATGATACCTTTTTAAACAAAAATGAAAAATTAGCCAGAAATTTAGAAATAAACTTTTAATATAAGTTTTTTACGGTAAATTAATA
The DNA here is from genome assembly GCA_024449915.1 of Sweltsa coloradensis. NCBI lineage: Eukaryota > Metazoa > Arthropoda > Insecta > Plecoptera > Chloroperlidae > Sweltsa > Sweltsa coloradensis. Next base: position 20,560 of record JAMZAV010009595.1, on the reverse strand, counting down.
CCAAGTGACAAGAACAATAGAAACTTTACAAAAAACACCTACAAGCATGGCAGCAAAACAAAAACTTGCAAAAATAAAGATATCCCCACCCCCAATCAAAAAATTAAAAAGCTCATCCATCCGCGGCGGGACTTAAGCGTTTTCCTAGTTTTGTCATTGGGGGGAAGCTCTGCCATGAAAAATCGACAAAGGGGGGTTCGAGAGCTAGTTAACGGCTTCGTTGCTTGGCATCCGGGTTAGTGGGAAGAAACCCATATGACTGTCAAGGTTACACCGTCCTTTCGGAGGGACTGAAGCCGTTGGTTCCCTTGGTACTTTTCGTAAGGGGTAGGCTACTAACGTGTCGGTACCGAGTTTCCCCTCCTCCCCTTCTGTTCATACTTTATCCTCATCTATCCCACTTTCGTCTGAATAGCCAAGTGCTTAATAGACGTTAAGCAATTGCAATCATCAATCAAAATTCAAAACTAACTAAAAAACTTTGAAGGTACCTCTTAAACAAAAAAATGTTTAAATTTTTAAAAATTCCTTTTGCCCTTTAAATCCAACTGAAAATCAAAAATTATTTAAAATTTAAAATTTCCTTAAATTTAAAAAAATTTGGGGCTTTTAGAAAACATCGTACAATAAAAAAGCAAAAAAATAATAAATAAAAACAAAAAACTATTTCAGGCCAAAAATTTTAAATTTAAAATTTAAAAAAATTAAAAAAACATAAAAATTAATTAAAAATTGAATATGATAACAAAAAAAATTCCTAAAGGGGGGGGAAATATTCCCCTTAAATTGCCAAATTCTAATTTTTTATTTTTTTTAAATAATTTTTACCCCCCTTTAAACCGTTTAAAAATTTTTGGGGGGTTTTTGAATTTTTAAACATTTAAAAAAAAAAAAAAAATTAAAAAAAAAAACCCCAAAAAATTGACATTTTTCAAATGTTTATGATGATATTTTTTCAAAATTCCCCACAGTGTTTCTTTAAAACACAATAAGGAATTGTCCTGAAAATTTCAAGGCTCAGCTTCAAAACTGCCTAACTTATAAGACCGTGTTTTTGAAAGTATAGTTTTTAGTAAACGGGTGTTAAAAATTAATAAAAGGTGTACTTCAGTGCATAATTCAACCGGTACCATTTTTTTGGAGAGTACAATTTTGAGATTTTTATTTTTTTTAATTCAGCACATTGAGTTTTTGCTAAAAATATTTTTTTTTTTAAACTTGCTTTTTTAGTTATAATTTTTTTATCGTTTAATATACGGGTTGTCCTAGAACATAAAATAATTAGATTTTGAAAAAAAAAAAAGTGATTTAAAATTATAACTATTTAAATTCACCCAAAAAATCAACTTTGACAATAAGTTTCATTCCTGCTTCCCTTTAAGGGTACCGCATGCTATGAAATGAAATAGGAGTGAAATTTTTCCCTTTTAAAAACATTTATTTTTGGGTTTAATAATGCCTTAAGAAAGGGGGTACGTACGGTACTCAATATTATGATTGGTTTTAAAGAGAAAGCCTTGCCTTTTCCCCCTACTTAAAAAATTGTTTTGTATGTAATAATTTTTTGATGGGTGACTCATTTTTGAAAAAGAGCTGCTTTAAAACCGCAGGGAGGTCCTTTCAGATCCCCCCCAAAAAAAGACCTACTGTACGTAAGGGACAAAACGAAAATATATTTTTATCCCTCATCGGATGGGAAATCACCGATAGCTATTTGGACCTTGTGGGGTGAAGAACAGAATAGTGCGATAGCCCTATTTTGTGAAAACCAGAAATTTAAAATCTTTTTTATACAAGTCCCTAGGGCCCTAAAACATGCTTTAAAATAAATGAACCAAGATTAAAAAATTATTTTTTAAATTAAAAAATGTGTAAAATTTTGCTACGTTGTAATACAATTAGCATAGCCTCCCCTTTCCTACTTTACAAGCATTGTATGTAAATAGCTAAATTTTAGCCCCGATAATAGTTATTTCACTTTAATTTGGTTTTTGGTAATTTCGGTTTTTTTACGGTTTAAAACGGTAATTTACAAGTCGGGATTTGTAAAAAAAAGGAAAATTAATTTACGCGTAATTTCCCTTTCGTTTTTGGGATGAGCGTAGCGAGCGAAGCAAAGATTCCATTTCCCTTTCACTGGAGAAAAAAATCAGGATTTTTTTTTTTTTCCTTTTTTTTTTTTTTTTTTGTTTTGTGTGTTTTTTTAAAATAAAAAATATATTTATTTATTATATAATAAATTATAAATTTTCACTCCCCCTATTTTTATCAACTAAAATTTATGAAATAAATATATGACAAAAAAACAAAAAAACTTTAAAAAAAATTTTTTGAAACTTTACATGGGGAAAATCTAAATTAACAGACCCTTTCAAAATTAAAAGCTTGGTCGTAAATTTTTTTAATTGGTTTCTTTACTGACTCCCAAAACATAAAAATCCAAACCCATCGACCAAGCTTTATTTTCCCAAAACCCTGTATATTCATGGATTTGGCTAACTTTTTCAATTTTTTTTTAAAAAAACAATAACCCCTTACCTTAATGTCCATGTGAATATGAACGGGCCCCCCCGGTCCCCCAAAGGGGAAAAAATGCACTAAAAATTCCCCCCCAAAAAAAAAATTTTAAAATAACCTTCATGGAAAAAAATTTCCAGTCCCAAAAACAATCCCTCAATTTTAAATTTGAATCCCCCCTTTTTAAGATCAACCAGCCCGAAAAAAAAAAAAAAAAAAAAAAAAAAAAAAAAAAAAAAAAAAAAAAAACCGAGCTAAATTTTTTGGGGGGGGGGGGAAATTGAAGTCTTCGCTTCGTTTACCCAATATAGTACTTTTTGATTATATTCTTGTAAAAAGGCTTATATTAAAACCTTTATTTAAAGCCTTCCAAAAACTTTCAACTTTTTTTTTCAAAAGGCACTACATACCATTACCTTAATGTTCACGAAAAATTTAAAAACGTTGAGCCCCCCCCGTTGGTCAGAATCGTTGGCCGTTTGAACTGACAAATTTAGACAGAGAAGTAGCAGTAGTGTACAACATTTTTAAAGAATTTTGAGCATTTTCAATCATGTTTTCCCCAAGAAGGAATGTTCAAACCCCAACCAATTTGGACGTGTTGTAAAGACCTAAATCCCCCCGATTTTTTGATGAGCGAAGCGAAATTTTCAATTTCACTGCCCCCCCAAAAAATTTTGCCGGGGTTTTTTTTTTTTTTTTTGTTTTTTTGTTTTTTTTGTTGTTTGTTTAAATCTCTACCAGGGAAAAAGAAATATCCCATTTGATGAAAAATTGGGGGGACTTTCGAAATCTCTAAATTAGAGGGTAAAAAGTTTTTGGGTAAATCGAAGAAATATTTTTTATGAATATCGTACTTTTTCGATTTTTTTGGTTGGTAAGGTTTGGGAAGGTGATGTATTTTTTTTTAAAGAAAAAGTTGAAAAAATTAGCCGAATCCATAGAAAAAAACGTTTAAATGAGGTTTTTTTAGGGGTTTTAATAACAAATTAACAGGAACAATAGAAACTTACAAAAATCACCTATAATGCATTCAAAAAGCACTTGCAAAGGAAAAGTGGCCACGCAAACTAAAATCTTACAAAAAAAATTAAAACAACGGGCGGGAGTTTTCCTAGTGAAGTTTTAAGTTCACATCAGTTTTATGACGGTGGGGGCCACCTCGAAAACACCCCAACTCTGCTTCTTTTGTGTTGAGGTGTAACCACCGCGGCCTGGCTGCGGCGCCCTAACGGGATCTAGATACAATTTATTACCCCCAATTTTTTTAAATACCCACTTTTCTTTTTTTTTTATCTGCGGTTTGTTTTTCCCCCGGGGTTTTTTTTAAAAAAGGAAAAAAAAGTTTTTTGCGAAAATTTGGGCCAATTTTTTCCCTTTAAAGCCCTTTTTATATTTTAAAAAAATTTTCCCAAAAAAAAGGGGTTTTTTTCAAAAATTTTTTTTTTTTTTTGGGGGTGTTTTTTATTTTAGGAAAATTTTTTTTAAAACCCCTTTTTTTTTTTTTAAAAATTTGCAAAAAAATTTGGTTCTTGTGGTTTTTGTTTTGTTCCTTTTGTATTTTTAAAAATCGTATTTTTTTTTTTTTTGTTTTAGTTTTTAAAATTTATAACAAAACTTGCATGTTAATATAGCCTACAAATACAACACATAAAATTAAAATTTCGGAAATTTTTTTTAAAAACATACAAATCGTCACAAACATTTTCTGTCCGTTGTTAATTTCATTCCAAATCACTGTCGAAATAATTTTAAATACATTTTACCAAAATTTTACACGTGGATAAATCATCCCATCAGTGTACACTTTCTCATATTTGTAGTTTCGAATGCCAATTTCAAAATAATCTAGCATGATAAAGTACCCTACTTAAAAATAAAATAAATCATAGTTATCAATATATAAATACCGTACTTGTTATACGTCATCAAGTTAGATAAATAAAACCTTTTTTAAAGAAATAATTTTCTGACACAATTCCACTCAGTTATATAACTAAAGAGCGTTCACTACCCCTTTTTTAGGCAATTTTCTGTTTGCTCGGCTGAATGACATCACAGTTGTTAGAAATTTTGAACATATCTCAAGAAAGTGGAAATAAAGGTTTCTATAGTAACACATTCCTAAAATTTGTTTTGAAATAATTTATAAAAAAATAAATTAGTTTTCTCGAATTTAGATTTTTGTTAAAAAGTCCAAAATTGACTGTATTCGTGAATTTTTCTGGTGATCAAGTCAAAATTTTGAAAATCTATGACTGTTGGGACGTCCATGTAGCTTTATTGACAAGTTTGCAAAATTGTATAAAACGTAGGATGCTTTTGGCCGAGAAAACCCGGGAATTTACTAACTATAAAAAGGGTGGTGAACCTCGTGAATGGGTAAACTCTAAATACAATTTATTTATTATTATTTATTTATTTATTAATAGCTAACACTCGCGTAATAATGGTCAGATGTTTTTCTACAGCATAACATGTTGCACGGTGAAATCTTCGACAAAAATACTGCTTCGTAGCGAGCTCAGTGCGCAACTGGCTACATGCTCGTATCAAAGATCTCATTGCCAACAGTACCAAACAAAATGTTTATACATCGGTTAGATAAGGTTCTTCCAATAGTATTGAAATATTGTTTGTCAGTCAAGAAACGAAAGGGTCACCTGGCTTTGCCCTTAGACTTGCTGTTACAAGGTCCAAATTTTAATTGTGTTTGAATTAGCAAGAGCTTCATTTACCATTGCTTTCTTGTTAACGCGTTATTCTCACCTTTGAAAATCAAAATGCACTCTATTAACATGAGTTTCGATGGCGCCATGGTATTATTCGACATGACAGTGTTAGCTATGACGTCATCTGAAACTCTCGTATTTTTAAGTCTGCTTGATAATAGCCAAATTATTTAAAAACTCACTGCGCCCTTCTGTCATTATTCAGCAGCAGTATTTTGTCAAACATCAAATCCATGTGTCTCTGGAACTTTGTTCTGTTATGGATTCATAAATAAATAAATAAACACACAAACATCTTTTTGTACATCTCGAAAACCATCGAGTTAGGGGTCCTGCGAAGTAGTATTTTTGTACACAAGATTAAAGTAACTTATCACAAAACTGTAATTATTTTATAGTAACATGATCAAAAAAGCACATTAAATCTCAATTGCATATTTATTTACAAATTAGGCCTCCCAAACTTACGTATACTATATGACTTACTATCAGCAATGAGACGATGTTCATTGACTAGACATAAGCAGGACAAACAACCGTCAACTGACTTTCCCGCCTTGCTGATGCCTATATATCAAACGTAGACACTTGGATGTCCGAAATTTTATGACTCTCTGAAAAAATGAAAACATACAAGAAATGGATTGTTGAAAGGGATTTCGCGGCAGGGGATACGTAAAATGTTAGGTTTTTGGACAGCCGCGACGTGAGTGACGAGGGGAATGAGCAAACCCCTCTTGGTAGCGTGTCCACCGACGTTTCGTCTGAACTACACCTGACATCTTCGGGGGTGACGCGGTTTGACCCAGGAACCTAACTTTTTACATACAAGAAAATGTACATTCAGTCATTCAAACCAAGTTTCATTCATAATTTATGTTATGTTCACAAACGAATTTTAAATGTAATTGTAAATGTAATAAGAGGTCAAAAATGGAGAGTGCGAATGATGGCAATAATAATACAGTGCTGAATGTGCAAGTTAACATTACGCTTAGAACACGCACACGCGAAATGTAATACATACTATATTATGTGGACATGTTTTATTTATTTTACTTGGAAGTTGGCAGTAATAATTAATTATATGAATGTTCTACATTCATAAAATTTTCTGTCGTAAATTGCTATCAATAAAAATTACCCTTGGCGTGCTTGGCGGGAAGAGCAGGGGGAAGGGCTGCCTTTGGGTCGCTGTTCCACTAGGGGTAGGTGGGCGTTGCCCCGGCTCACTGCACCCCAAGAGCCAGTGGGTCGTCAGCGAGCCCTTGCCCTTCAGTTCACCTCGCCGCGGAGCTCTAGCTCGAAGGTGCCGAACCTTGACAGGATCTGGCGGGCGGCGTCGCTCACGTGGATACGCAAGGCTGGAAACAACATAACGGATCGTATTCGTCTATTTGCTTAGGGGCCCGATGGTATGAATAAATCAAATTACATCAAATAAATTAAAATTGCGTACCCCATGACAGTAAATTTGACCTCCATAGGCCTAATGGAACCACAAAGGTGGGGAAATCTTACGTTGTCCTGTTGTTTCCCATCCTTGAGGCAGTGTTCACCGTGTCCCCGAAGAGGAAAGTAGTGAGGCATTATCTGGCCGACTATTCCCGCGCACACTGGACCTAGAACCCCCAAAGCAGGGAAACGAGGCAGTAGTGAGGCATTATCTGGCCGACTATTCCCGCGAAACACTGGACCTAGAACACCAAGCACGGTACAGAGGCAGTAGTGACCCAGCAAACACGACTTGATGCATGGGCCCTAAAGGCCCGCAAGGGGCTGGCCAGAACTGAACTGGCAGCCGCTTGCGGGCCGGCATTTTTGGGCCCAAAGTAACGGCTCGCCCCTGATTTTGTCCACCCGGCCATCAGCCGGCCGTCATTTTGTGCATGGCTCACTTCCGGCCCTTAACCGGCAAATGGCCAAAGATGCCGGGCCCCGCAAGCGGCTGGCCAGAACTGAGCTGGCCAGCCGCTTGCGGGCCACTTATGGCCCATCAATTCGTGTTTGCGGGGAAATCATTGGGACCAGCGCGATCTGGTATCTAAATATTAAACAAAATTAAATAAGAAGTATGATTGTTATTATATCGGTGTCACATAGGTATTTCGTCTTAATTTCGGACCCCCACTCGAATATCTGTGGGTTTGATACACAACATATATTATTGGCAAGAAATTATAAAGTTTTAAGTTTGGTGTCTCGAACTCGGTCCAGCAGGGCGATTTCCATCTGCAAGCCTAGCCTCTACCGTTGTACCACGGAAGAAGCTTGATGTGTTGAGGGAATAATCACCTTTACATAAAAAAGCAAATTGACTTTCACTGGATGGTGATTGCTATAATGTTTTTTAGCCGGAAGACGGTTTTTAGTGATGAGCCAACACATTAACACTGCTGGCCAACCGGCAGCCGGCAAAGTGATGGCTAGCATTTTCCCACGCCTGTGGCGGCAAAAAAACAGCAACACGGCAGCGGCCAACCATCACTGGGCAGGTTACTATATGTTGTGGCCAGCTATGCGTAGGGTTACAAAGTGATGGTCCATGATTATCCGCTGCGGCCAACCGGCAGCCGGCAAAGTGATGGCCAGCCATCTACACGCACGTGGCGACAAAACAACAGCGACACGGCAGCGGCCAACCTCACTGGGCAGGTTACTAGTATGTTGTGGCCAGCCGTGCGTAGTGTTACAAGTGATGGTCCATGACTTATCCGCTGCGGCCAACCGGCAGCCGGCAAAGTGATGGCCACCCCATCTTCACGCCTGTGGCGGTAAAAACAACAGCGACACGGCAGCGGCACACCATCACTGGGCAGTGACTAGTATGTTGGGGGCCAGCCGTGCGTAGGGTTACAAGTGAGGGTCCATGACTTCTCCGCTGCGGGCCCAAACCCGGCAGCCGGCAAAGTGAGGGCGCCACCATTTTCACGCCGGCGCGGCAAAACAACAGCACACGGCACCCGGCCAACCTTCATGGGCAGGTTACTAGTATGTTGTGGCCAGCCGTGCGTAGGGTTACGAGTGATGGTCGAACACTTTTCCTCTGCTGGCCAACCGACAGTCGGGAAAGTGGTGGCCAGCCATCTACACGCCTGTGGCGGCAAAAACGACATAAACACGACAGCGGCCAACCAACACCGGGCTGGGGTTATTTTTGTTTGGCTAGCCTTCAGACGGTATGCCAGTGACAGCCTGACCCCTTCTCACTGCTGGCCAACCAGTGGCCACAGTGGCCAGAAGTGCCAGCACGCATCCATCACTCAACCTTTTACTTATGTGTTTGCTGGGGGCATTATCTGGCCGACTATTCCCGCGCACACTGGACCTAGAACACCAAGCCCGGACAGAGGCAGTAGTGAGGCATTATCTGGCCGACTTTTCCCCGCGCACACTGGACCTACAAACACCAAGCACGATACAGAATTTCTCATTTTTTTTTTTTTCAACTTATCAGAAATCACTCCCGTCGGTGTAATTGATTGTTTTAGGGAAAACCAAATCCAAAAATTTAAAAAAATCCCCTTTCAGGGGGGTATCAAACCCCCGTTCTCCCGATTGTCGATCGGGTGTTTTACCCCTAAGCTACCGAACCTGGATTGTTGGTGCACATACATAGCATTTTAAAATAATTACATAAATAACAAACGATTCTTTTGTGATATTTTGTTTTCTAGGGGCTGCACGTCATTTTGATTATAAAGGGGTTACGTATTCTATTGCTATTGGCGAAGTTGCATGGAGTCAATTGAATTTTCGCAACATCATTAAACAGCTAGAGTCGTAACGGCCTATGCTGAGTGTCTACGGAAAAATTTTCCTCCGCTCATGTAGTACATTCCCGACATGTAGGCAGCGTGCCCGAAGCTCTAGCGAAGCTACAGCTACCTAGCAGAAATCGGAGTAACTTCGTAGGCCCCTAGTGGAAAAAACCGGATGTAAATTTTTAAATTAGAACGCCCCGGAAATATTTTAACATAAGATACATTGATACAAGCATTTCGTTTGTAGGTTTCGCGATTAATATTATTATACTACAAATAAACTTGTTTTCGAGTGTAAAATACAAATGAATATGTCATATATTGTTTGTTTTATATATTTTAACAAAAAATATTATGTATTTATATTTGAAACTTCTAAAAGTTTAAATTCTCTAAACTGTCATGGTAATAAAGTTATTTTGCAGCTGCATGGTATTGTTCTAGGAAGGCCATGCTTAAAAGGGAAGTGTATTAAAAGGAAATTTTACTAGGAAGTTCGCAAAAAAAACGCTTTTCAGGCGCGTTGTGTATGAGCGTAATTTTTTTAAACGAAAAAAGCGTAAAATTGCGATTTTCATGAGAAATTATTTTTGATTGCGCTCAAAATTTCACTCCAATATATTAATTTTTTAAAATAAAGGTTCTGTATAAAAAAATCGTTACAATCGGATAAAGCATGTAGGTGTTATAAGTCAAAGAAGTTGTAAAATAAAAAAAAAAAAACGTAAAATTGCGATTTCATAAAAAAATATTTTTTGAATCCCCTCAAATTTCACACGAATATATAAATTTATGAAATTAAGGTTCTGTGAAAAAATCATTACAATTGGATAAAGCATGTAGGTGTTAAGTCGAAGAAGGTTTTTAAAAAAAACACGTAAAATTGCAATTTCATGAGAAATTTTTTTTTATTGCGCTCGAATTCCACAGAATATTAAATTCATGAAAAAAAGGGTTCTGTGAAAAAATCATTACATTGGGATAAAGCATGTAGGTGTTATAAGTCGAAGAATTTTTTTAAAAAAAAATCGAAAAAATCGTAAAATTACGATTTACATGAGAAATAATTTTCGATTGCTCTCAAAACGTGGCAGTTCTTGGGTCAAAGATTTCAAAGGCCTCAATAAAATTTCATTGCAATTGGAGTATGGGTTTAGCCAAAATAGTGCTATCAGACACACAATAATACAAACAAAAGAAAGAAAGAAAGAAAGAAAAAAAAAACATTACGGATGTTTTTTCTCCAGTGTTGTTAAATGGAATCTTCGCTTCGCTCGCTACGCTCATTCAAGAAATAACGTAACGATATAATAAAGAAATAATTTAATTTGGCACGAGGCCAGAGCTGTCAAATTATAACGTGAAAATCATTAGAATATGAGGAGACCAATATTATGTCAATCTTGGCCAGCAGCAACATTGTAATTTTCATTGTTTGTATCTTCTTACTCATTGTGACAATATTATTGTAGACAATTATAAAAAATTCTTGATCTTCAGGGACGGATTTGTTTTGCATAACAGGCAAGTTAAACTGTGAGCAGGTTCCAGGAATCGGCCGTTGGCATGAATTCTATGCATTTCATCATGTTTCACAGACAAGAGTAACACATAATTGCCAATGTCTCTTCTCCCCGTCCGTTTCGAAAAATCTGATTGTATCAACGAATACGATTTATTACGTTACCGGCTTCTAGTTTTTGTACACATAACCCACTAGACCCAGATTTGGGACAGTTCATTTTTAAATGAACTTTCTAAACGTTCATTTTACAGCTCAAAAAAAGAACTTTTTCAAAGTTGAAGTTTTTTTAAAAACCCTAAATTTTAAAAAGTTCAAGTTCGTCTAAAATTTTGGATGAGCGAAGCGAAGACTTCAATTTCACTTGCACCCCAAAAATTTAGCTCGGGTTTTTTTTTTTTTGTTTTTTGTTTTTTTTTTTGTCTGTTGTTCACTCTCTACCCGGCAAACGGCATTTTCGATTTTGATGAAAATTTGACAGGACCCTTCGAAATCTCTGAACTTAGAGGTGTATTGTTTTTGGGTACAATCGAAGAAATATTCTCATGAATATCGTACTTTTACGTTTTTTTTTTCCGATTTTTAGTGGCGATATTTTCGTGACATTTGGGTTAATTCTGCCCAAAAAAGGGGTGGGGCTACAACGTTCATATTATACAGGGAAACATTAAGGTATGGTGATGTAGAAACCTTTTAAAAGAAAAAGTTGAAAAAGTTACCCAGAATCCATAGAAATAAAGCTTTTAATATAAGTTTTTTGATTTTTTGTGCGATATTTTCGTGCCATTTGGGCCAATTCTGACCAAACTGGTGGGGTTTACAACGTTCATATTACACATGGACATTAAGGTTATGGTGATGTAGTACCTTTTAAAAGAACAAGTTTAAATATTAGCCAAAATCTATAGAAATAAAGCTTTTAATATAAGTTTTTACGGAAAATAATCCCCAAATTGACAGGTAACAAAAGAAACTTGACAAAAATCAGCTACAATGCGTAGGCAGCAAAAAAAAGAACTTGAAAAAGTAAGATATCCCATGCAAACAAAACCTTTTTAAAAGCTCATCCACAACGCGGCAGGACTTTAGCGTTTTCCTAGTGTTACATTTGACTATGCTTTAATGCAAAACCCCTTTAAATTTAAAACAATAACAATGTCAAAGACGCAGGAAGAAGGGGGTGGTATTGGGCAAATTATTGCCCCCCCCCCACCCCTTCCCCCGATTTATGCCTAACCAGAACCATATTCAGGCTGCCAGTCATTCTCACAGACCCAAACAATTTCAAAACACTAACGGAACGTATTTTTTTTTTTGTAGTTTGTCTAAACAAATATGTCGTTGAGTTAGCACAGTTGTATCATGGACTTATAAACGCCAGTTACTATTATAAGTCCATGGTCGTATATTATGGTATTATATTTCGGTAATCATATAATAAGAAGTATAGATAAAATATGGATTTGGAATAACAAAAGCAAGCTTGGACGTCAGTGGATATGTTTCTGCGAACGACATAATTGGATGAGCGAAGCGAAGACTTCAATTTCACTGACCCCCAAAAAATTTAGCTCGGGTGTTTTTTTTTTTTTTTTTTTTTTTGTTGTTACAGCAAACGGCTAAATTTGTCTTATGAAAATTTGAAGGACCTTCGAAATTCTGAACTTAGAGGTGTATTGTTTTTTGGTACAATCGAAGAAATATTTCTCATGAATATCGTACCTTTCGATTTTTTTTTCGATTTTTAGTGCGATATTTTCGTGACATTTGGGGCATTCTGACAAACGGGTGGGCTACAACGTTTCATATTTATACATGGACATTAAGGTTATGGTGATGTAGTAACTTTTGAAAGAAAAAGTTGAAAAGTTAGCCAAAAATTTATAAAATAAAGCTTTTAATATAAGTTTTTTGATTTTTTTTGTTTCGATATTTTCGTGCCATTTGGGCCAATTTGACCAAACGGGTGGGCTACAACGTTTATTTACATGGACATTAAGGTTATGATGATTGTAGTACCTTTTTAAAGAAAAAGTTGAAAAAGTTAGCCAGAATCCATAGAAATTAAAGCTTTTAAAATAAGTTTTTTACGGTAAATAATACCAATTGACAGGTAACAAAGAAACTTGACAACAATCACCTACAATGCGTAGGCAGCAAAACAAAGCACTTGCAAAGGGAAAGATATCCCTCGCAAACTAAAAATTTAAAAAGCTCATCCATCAAACGCGGCGGGACTTTAGCGTTTTCCTAGTTAGCATAAATATGAGGACGTTAAGCAAAATCCAATCAAAAATCAATCAAATTATGATTAAGTTCTTTTACACATTTCCATTATTTGTTAAAAGTAGTATGCATAATAGAATAATTATGGTACCAGTAGTTTTCTCAGTTCGTAGTAATTGATAATTTGTAATTTTTTTAATTTTGCCAAAGATTTGGCTGTGAATGGAGGCTTGAGCTGTGCCTAGGACAAAAGTATGCCTACCTTTTTACAATGGTCCCGGAATTCCTCAGAAACAAGACGCGCGCGGGCTCGGCTTCTACTCGACGTTGCCAAAAAGCTAAGTAATTAATTGTAATGCAACCGTGCATTCGGGATCGCTTGACCAAACGAAGTCACTTTGTCTTCCGAGGACTTGCTTTTATTATCACGGCTTGCCGTAGGCGGTCGAAATGCGATAGCGAGGGGTTGGGAGTTTTCATGATTGGGGGACTACTGAGGGACATGCTCTGATGGGGGGGGGGCATTTTTTTCCGCAAAACTGAGCGCATGGAAATAAAACGTGTGAAAGATGCAAAAAAGCGGTTTAAAAACATTTCTCAGAACCATGTTTTCATATTATATTCGCAATCTGCTTTAGATCACAGTGGTCTATTCGTAAATAATCATTGATTAACGATGGCTTCTTTAATCAATGTCGTAAATGTATCGTACTAAAGATATCCTTCCTAAAGATCAAATACAATATTGTCATTGTCAATGATTTATCAATCTAACTCAAACACAAAGCTCTCGTTGCTAGACGGTCCCGAAGGAGAATCTTATCACATAGGCGGTTTGAAATGGGGTGCCTGCTGCGGACCATTTTTTTGATGATTTAGAGAAAATGTCCTCTTTCCTGTATGTCTTTTACGTGATACGTCAAAACGTGGTCATGCTTTGTAACGAAGTGATTGGGCGAGGGGGAAATTTTATTTTATGAACACATTGCAAATACGCGCCCTCACAAGTGCAATTTCCATCATTGGCATGAGTATTTATGAGATTTTTTCTTCCACATACAACACTCTAGTATTCTGACTGTTTTAATTAGTTTCTCAGTGTTGTGTGTCGTTGTGATGTAATGTGTGTGGTGGTGACAGTGTGGGGACACTGGAAAGGGGGGGGGGGGGAGTAACCCATCACCAAACCATCTTCCTACGCGACTGTCTGCACACATAATCACCGGAATATATTCCATTGAATATTTTAAAAAGGTTCATTAAATTAAAACATAGTATTATTTAGGTATTTAGTGAGTTATGGTTATATATTATTTTAAATTATTTTTTCGCGATCTTTTGTTCAAAAAAAATATTTTTATTGAGCCAGACCTATTTGTCATTTGTTTATGCCTTGATTATAAAAAAGCGTTATGCTCTGGGAAATAGGTCGGCTCATTCTAAAACATATCGTTACAGTGAAAAAATAAAAAATTTGCGAAATTGTATTGCAATCGTATTTTTTATCTGGGTTAGTATTCTTTTTGTACACGAGAAATACTACTTCGTTGACAGCATAATATAGATTGCCAGCAAAGTCCAATCCGGTCCAATCCACCAAAAATAAAAAAAATCGTTAGATTTGAATAAAAACGATTCACAGACAGTAGAGTTTTTTTTTTGTAAATTTATTGGACCGTGGCTTAATACTTGTCCCAGTACCTGAGCAAGACCCTTACTTTAATACTTCCGCTCCGGCTTGCGAGTGTTCCGGAATTTACCTTTACTCTTGTCTGTGAAACCCGATGAAATGCACAGATTCATGCCAACGCAAATTCCTAGACCTCACAATGTGACTAAGTCTTGTTGTTATGTGAAACAAATCCATTCTCAGAAGATCAATAATATGTTTATAGAAATATTGTCACAATGAGAAAGAAGATCAAAACAATGTAAAATTTCAATGTTGAAGTTGTTGGCCCATTAACCCCCAAGTAGGATATTGTCATAATTTTCCCTTATTTCGTAAACAAACTGTCAAAATCCATATCTTAATTAATTTGTATAGTCTCCCCATATTCTATTTTTGATGATTAGCATGTGATAATTTGAAGGCTCTGTTACTCTTGCTAAATAGGTTATTAATTTATTATATTGCTACCTCCTTTATATCCTACCTTATAAAATACTTCTTTATTTTTCTTTATTTATTTATTCCTTCCCTCAAGTACAGCATTGCTGCCATTTTACATTGAGGTACAAAGATAATAAAATTTAAAAACATATTATTAAAACATAAAACGTAATAAAAACAGTGGAATATTTCAGTAAAACATACAGTATACAGTTGTAGGGTACTTTTATCTTGTAATTAAGTATAGATAAATAATATGAACTTTGCATGAATGATATGTGAAAAGTGGCACAACAGGTGTGGGAAATGTGAGGCCTTTCCGAACCTGCTGGTGAAGACAAAACAACATGATAATAAAAATGATTCCTAGAATTGTGATGACGATGGTTGAATGCTCGCCGAAGAATCCCCTCCTCCCACAATTGAAGACTGATGGGATGAGCTCGTGGGAAACCAGTTTTTACGCGGAATGCAGAGGTTTTACTCTGGGAAAGCTTTAAAGCCGTAAATGCGCCACCAAGCGGGTATTTGTGGAAATTTACCAAGCTCGTGAAAAAGACAATTATTTTAAATGTTGATAATATTTTATTATGATCTGATCGCGCAAATTTTCATAGCCTTTGTAAACAACCTGTCAATTTGATTTTATGAACATAACTTAAAAAATATTTTTAAAAAAATTTTCAAAAATAAATAGATTTTGTGATTTTTTTCGGGCTTTTTACTAGCTGATGTTTGCGAGGTGGACTTTTTTTCTTGAATCGACTTGTACGATTAGCAGAGCCTTGCTCTGGGTCAATTCTACACCCGGGCCCAGACGGGGTAAAGAAATTGTAAATCACAATGCTAAACTCGCGCCAGGGTGGCAGGCGATCATTAAATTGAAATACAATATGCTTTTAGTTTTAGTAAAATTTCCAAAGATTTACGAAATATAGATAAAAAAAATTGTAGGCCTACATTTTTATTTTAACCGATAACAGGACTTAGTCTGAGTAATGAGTGGAGTTTGAAGAGATTGAGTTTGTCGGCGACAGCAGATATTTAATTTAATCGTTGGTTCACGGGTTGATGAGTCAGAAAACAAAAATGTTTCCAAACTGTAAAGTGAACCAATAATAGTTAACGTTGCCGGTACCCGGTGCGAGGTGACGTTGACAGTTCTATAATTATTAGTAATTTTACGGTTGACCAGTGTTGTTCATATTTGGGTGATACTCACTGATTCAAGTTTCTAATTAGTGCAGTAATCAAGGAAAAAAGTAGTTTTTTTCATTGCACGTTAGTTTGAACGCGCAGCAGAAAAGCGCCCAAAAAAAAAATTATTTCTCATGAAAATCGCAATTTTCGTTTTTTTTTTTTTTTTTAAAATTTCTTCGACTTATAACACCTACATGCTTTATCCATTGTAATGATTTTTTCACAGAAACCCTTTAATTCATGAATTAATATATTCGTGTGAAATTTGAGCGCATTCAAATTTTTTTTTTATTAAAATCGCAATTTTTCGTTTTTTATTTTTTTTTTTTACATTTTTTTGACTTAAACACCTACTGCTTTTCCGATTGTAACGATTTTTTATACAAAAACCTTTATTTTATAAAATAATTATTGGTGTGAAATTTGAGCCCCCAATAAAATAATTTCTCATGAAAAATCGCAATTTTACGCTTTTTTCGTTAAAAATTACGCTCATACAACAACGCGCCTGAAAAAGCGTTTTGCGAAGCTTCCTAGTATATTTCTTTTAATACACTTCCTTATAAGCATGGCCTTCTAGACAATCCATCAGTGCAAAATAACTTTATTACCATGACCCTTTAGAGAATTTAAACTTTTAGAAGTTTCAAATATTTTTAAATAAAAATAATTTTATGTTAAAAAATATAAAACAAAAATATAGTATGACATATTCATTTGTATTTTACACTCGAAAACAAGTTTTTTTGTATGTATAATAATATAATCGCGAAACCTACAAACGAAATGCTTGTATCAATGTATCTTATGTTAAAATATTTTCCGCGCGTTCTAATTTTAAATTTAAAATCCCGGTTCTCCACTAGGGGCCTACGAAGTTACTCCCATGGTGCTGCTCGGTAGCTGTAGCTTCGCTCGAGCTGTCGGGCACGCGGCCTAGCATGTCGGGAATGTACTACATGAGCGGGGACAAATTTTTCGTAGACACTCAACATAGGCCGTTACGACTCTAGCTATAATTGTCACTCAACGATTAAACTGCTTTATTCATGAAGGGAAACAGAAGCATAAAACTTCGCGTACTTTGTTAATAATGTATCTAAAAATGTAATCTAAAAAGTATCTAAACGCATCTTACCACTTCTATTTTTTATAGATCAATAATAATAAATTTTTATGACAAGGAAGCTTCGCAAACACTTTTTCAGGCTCGTTGTTGGATGAGCGGAAAATTTCTGGGATTGAGCTGCCATGGTTATGCAGATTTCTGTGTTCTGTGAATAATCACTTCAATCGGATAAAGCATGTAGGTTATAATAAGTCGAAGAATTTTTAAAATATAAGCGTAAAATGCGATTTCATGGAATTTCGATTCCTCAAATTTTACTGATATTTTTTAATAAAATAAGGTTCAGTGAAAAATCTTTCATCAGGATAATGCATTAGGCGTTATAGTAGAAGATTTTTTTAAAAATCGAAAAAGCGAAAATTGCGATTTCATGAGAAATATTTTCGATTGTGCTCAAATTTACACGAATTATAATCGTAAAATTAAGTTTTAAATTTTTACTACAAGGAAAAGCATGAAGTGTATAAGACGAGAAGTCTTTAAAATCGAAAAAATTGTAAATCGCGTTTCATGTAAATAATGATGCGAAAAAAACGTGTAGTTCTAAGTTTAGAGTATCAAGGTCTCCAGAAAATTAATCGCAAAGGAGTATCGGTTAGCCGGAAACGTGTTAACAACACACAAAAATAAAACAAAAAAACATCGGATTTTTTTCTCCGGTTTTAGTAGAATGGATCTTCGCTTCGCTCGCTACGCCATCCAAAAATTATTGGGTGGATTTTTTTGAATGCTATATACCCAACATAACAAAAATTAAAAATACAGCCAAACCTTACTCACTCAAAAGAAATGAGATCAAAAAAAGGCCAAACTCATACCCTCCCCTTTGCGCTCTTAACATAACGACAGTGCCCCTAACACCTTGAAAAGCTTGGCAAAATAGAATTGCAATATTAATTTAAAAGTAATAGTTCTCCAAATTTTTTTTTCTATAATTTAGTAATGGTCTGCAAATCATTTGCCAAGTTTTCAAGGGTGTACGGACATTAGTTTATGAATTAAATGCCAAAGTGGAAGGTAGAGACTGCCCTTTTTTTAGATTATTCTTTTGAGTGTGTAAGGTTTGCTGTATTTTACAAGTTTTTGTTAAGGTGGGATCTCATACTTTTCAAATTCCATTGCAAAATTATTTGTTAAATATAATAAATTTACAAAGTCGATTTATTGCTATGGTATTACCAATAACAAAGATGAAAAAATTAGTGGTACAAGACTTCTTTTTAAACATGTAGGCATATGTCAGTAAATAGTTACTTGTGATTGTATGCCTGTATTTAAGGTTATTAAACCTTTATTGGAAGCTTCCAGCATTTTTAAAACTTTTTTCAAAGGGAAACACTATACTTAATGTCCATGTAAAATAGACGTTTAGCCCACCGTTGGTCAAATTGGGCAATTGAAACTGAGAATAGATAGTAGCCATATAGCCAGTAGTACTAACGTCCTTAAGTGATTTTGAGCTGTTTCAAAATCATTTTCACCAAGAGGAATGCTGAACCCATTCAATCTGTCATGTGTTGTCGGACTAAACCCGATTTTGAAGTTTTTTTATTCACATCACGTTTCTGTGCTGGGGACACCGAAATCACCCAACCTGCTGCTGTATAAGTGCTGAGTGTGTAGCGCACGCGGCTTGTGCGGCCCCTAAGGCACAGATGTCCGATATACCTTCAACTTAGCATCTACAAAATGGAAGTTCAGAGTATACTGTTATCCGTGTTTCTATGTGTCTCACGACAATAACTACATACCTTTGTAGATATCTGATTAAATGTTGCAGGTATGCGCTCTAGGGCGAAGGCGCGATTAGAGAATCGAGGTACCTACGACCGCGGCATCTATACAAGATTTCGTTCGAAGTGAGCGTTGTACTATGATATTCAAAATAATCACGTTGATGTTACTGCAAGAAATAAGTCTTACAAGTCAAATGATGCCCAATTGTATCAGATACATTTCAAAGATGGAGGAAACGATTTAAGGAATGAGTTTTGCGCGAAGTGAGAATGTGGTCTTAGGTAGGTTTTGGATTTGGCTGATTTATCATTGTTTAACACACAACTATGAAATGATTTTAATCTGCCGAATTACTATGGATGTGGTTTTTCTGTAGCACTTTACAACAGACGAGGGTCGGACGGAAAATAGGATATGGCCTAATCTCATTTTAAAGGGCCCAGAATTTGCAGGTATTTGATTGATTGCCGCTTATGGTATTGTTATACAAAGCAGGTTTAAATAGTATTTAAAAAACATAAAATAATATCTTACATTCCCTATAGTATGCGATCTTTTTCAATAAAAGTGAAAAAAAAATAATAAGAAATTATATCTATTATTTTTATTGTAGTGCCTGTCCCATGACTGCTAGCTCTTATCTGGATTTAAACATCATTATGTGAATGCTTATATACGTCGACATAATCAGTAGACGAAATCACTGTCAGTGAATTAATTTTGGTTATTATTAATTTTGTTCACGTAGTTCAAAATGAAAATAGAAATGAGTCACACAATAAAGCAGCCTCAACTGGTTCAATGCTTCGAAATCGAATCGATTGCCAATTTTACTGACATGTCATTTATTTGTTGTAAAAATGCGTATTTTGTACAATAAGAGCTTGAGATAAATTTATAGCCCTTATTAAAAGTCCAGAAAAGGGAAAATAAAATGAACGAGATTGTGATGTAGGTAGCCTAAGTTGACTGGTGGATGTCATATGTGAGTGCGGGTGTGTAGGGTGGGGGGAGGGGGGGGGGGGGGCTATTTATATTTATATTTTTGTATTGCCGCATTTGTTTAAAAACCGTTTAAATGTGTGCGAAATAGGATAAATAAATAGAAATGTAACGACGTAAATCTAGCATGCATATTATGCATACAAGTGAAGGCAAAAAAGAGGCACGAAAATTGGAAAACATCATTTTACAATATAAAAAATTTATTACAGTGTGAAAAATAGTGTCCATTATAACGTAGTATATTTAGAACGATGCAAAGTGTGTATGTCTCAAAAGAGTTGATTGTTAACGCGGCGTGTGGTAAACCGGCTGACCTCGTTTCTCCGGCCATATTGCAAGAATCCGCGCGAGTGGCGCGATCTCTTGAATGTTATTCGAAACAAACTATTAGGGTTACATCAGAATATTCTTATAACCTATTAGGGAAGAGAGATAGGACTAGCTCTACTCAAAGAATGATCTCGACGACCCGAACCACCAATATAACGGTACAACGAAAGATCGCCCCTTAGTGAGTATTCCCCCTAAACGAACCATTTTAATTTTTTTTTTTGGGAAACCTCCTTTGGGCAATCAGCCCTCTCAAGTGGCAATAGTAGTTGCGGATATAGGCAA
>JAMZAV010009594.1:0-24543 GCA_024449915.1 Sweltsa coloradensis | reverse complement strand
TTTTTGGTTCCCTTTGTTGTACGTTCACATTTTATCTTGCACTTGCACCACAGCGGTGTGCGCGTACGTCATCTTGTAATACGTATCTAATGACCATCTTCATTTGTGTATATACACTCGACTACGTAAATGAAACAAATGTTTAAAAATTATTCGTTATATTGTATAATATAGGCGCCGACTTCTTAAAATCTCAGGGGGGGGGGGGGCTCAAAAATAACTCGTTGCATAAAAAAAAATGCCTTTTTGGCCCCATTGCTATCCAAAGTCAGATAAGCTTCCTTTTCTTACTTTGGATAGCCCTATAGTGCCGAAATTACCGGCTGATTTTTTTAAGATTGTGCTTTTGAACGAAAAGTTTCCGATAAGTCTAATCTTAATTGCAGCATTATTTTTGCTAATTTGTAAGTTTTGATTTTCTTCTTTTTGGATATATAACCATGGGGCTCAAAATTACCGCTCGATTTTTAAAAATTGTGATTTTATGAAAGAGGAGAAAATTTACTAAATTGTTCTAGTACAAACATACTCCATATACCACAAATTGTTTTTTGCTTCGTGGCCAAAAGTTAAATTAAAATGTTTGAAAATTATATTTACGTGAACGATAGGGCAATTTCTAATAAGTCCACGAAATGAAACAATTCTTATCACAATTTGCACTGTTCGTTTATTTATTAACACAATTTCGACAGCCCTGGGGCCCAAAGTAACCATAAGATTTTTAAATATGGTGTTTTTATGAAAGAGCGAAAAATATCCAATAGACTTACCATACCAAAGGAAAAATTCGTCTCAATTTGCAATTTGCTTATCAGCTATAAAATTGGACTTTTCCTTACTTTCGACAGACCAGGAGCCCAAAGATACCGTCCGATTTTTTCAAAATGGTGATTTTGTGAAAAAGCTGAAAAAAACTATTTCCGTTTAACACCGTTCTTCTGCTTGTTCGAGCAATTTTGATTTTTCAAAACTTTGTAAAGACCTTCCGCCCAAAGTTACAGTCAATTTTTCAAGGAAAATTTTAAAAGAAAGAGCGGAAAAGTTAGTCACACATTTACTAAAATACACCGATTTCATTCGCTCATCCATCAAAGCGACTAAAAAAAGCGATCGCGAAGAGGCCTAGTTAAAGTAATACTATTTTGAAATTTTATTTCCCCGCGTCTTGAATTGTACCATTGGATGCAAAGTCGTAGAACAACCAACATTCACAGTCACCTAAGATCGTGGACTCGGTGTTTTCGGTATAATATTATGAACTGTATGTTTATTTATTGATACGATTAATGTGTACTTACTATCGTCTCCCACTGTTTCAGTTTGCATTAGGTATGATGGTACACATTATTCTAGATTGGCAAAGAATGTGTGTAAAAAATGTAACAATGGATAACTTTACGTGTGCGCTAATTTTCACTCTCCCCGAAGTGAAGACATTAACGCGTATTTGGGTAATGGGAAGAAATGTAAGGGCAACCTCCCAATCTTTCGGGGTTTTTTTCTGTCGGAATCTAATGGCCACAAAAGGCGGCATGATTGGCTTAGCCTGTGGAAGACAACTCATAATCCAGGTAGCCTATTGTTATAGACGGGGGTTAGTTTGTGGTAGTCGGACTTGTCGCCGTGGCTTAAGGTTATTCGACTGCGTTTTTCTATTTTCCAAAATATGCTACCAAGTTAAAATATAGTGAATGGCTTTAAAACCTGGCTTTTTTAGAAACTCAAAACAATTTTTTTCAAAAAATTTGATTTGGTACATGGCCAATATTGCCAACTCAAAATAATTTCAAACTTCAATTCGCCAAGGCACACCATTCAACGTAGAGGGTTGTGTTTTTGTGACATTAATTGTCAACTGGTTTTCTAGAGGCTGACTGAGTTTTTTTTAAATAATTGTCTTTCCTGCGAATTTTTTGTGTGGCGGTACAAATCGGTACAAAATTCCGCCCAACGAAAAAATTCGCAGAAAAGACAATTGTTAAAATAAATCTTTTTTCTCTCAGTCAGCCTAAAGAAAACCAGTTGAAAAATAATGTCACAATAACACAACACCCTACGTTCAATGATGTGCCAATTGGCGAATTGAAATTTAAAATTTTTTGAGGTGGCGATATTGGCCGCGTACCGGATCAGAAAAATCTGAAAAAAAATAGTACTGATTTTCTAAAAGAGACAGGTTTCAAAGCCATTTACTATTTTTGACTTGGTAGCATATTTTGGAAAATGAAAAAACGCGGTCGAATAGCCTTTTAAAATCTTTTGAAAACTAGATTTATGCCAGTTATTTGTTATTTAAATTTTAAACGTGCTCGACTAGTTACGTAGAAACGAAATACAAACATTATTAAGGGTGTATTGAAGGTTGTGAGCAGTTAAATTATTGATTTCTCGCATTGTAATCGTCAATTTTTTGTCATTTTTTATCATTTAACTGTTATGTAACTTCATACATAGTCTCATAATTATTTTCAGATGAATTGTTTTTATGTTTGCCATAATATACGATCGAAGAATTACAAAATATATGAACATTTTCGAAAGTAATTGACTCTTCTACATTAATTGTGTTGGGATACTGTTGTAAGCAACAGTTATTAGTGATTAAATATACAACAATCTGTTTTTAAAATAATGTTTATGAATCATTAAAAATGACTCGATGCAAATATATATTTCTTTTATATCTCGTTATGGTAATTGTGTAAAGTATTGTGTGCCAAATGCTTCAAATGTAAACCTTAATTCACATTTTAAGATGAAAAAGTGGTTTTGTACGTATATTGTGTAAACTAGTCAACTTTATGGGTGCATTCATACTATTATTATATTCATTATACATGTATGTAACATAGAATACTAAGATAGGAATGATAATAATTGGATACAGGGTAACATCTGAACAAAAAAAGAAGAGCATATTTAGACAGTATAAAACGTTTTTTATTTAGAAAAACTTGTTATAATGTACAAAAAATGGTATCGAAAGTCGCTGTCAGAGGTATTAGCAATGGTTTTCATAATTCGTTAGAGAATGGTTTTTTTTGAAAGAATGTGTATTATGTTATTGTTTTCACAAAAACATTAATAGCTAAAGTATTATTTTGATTTCATAATGAAATCAGAGTAAAGCCAGATTCAGGCAATTTTCATCATAAATTGTTTATCGGATTGTTGTACAAAGTGATGTTGGTCATATTACCAAGTTTGTTAAGGGTAATTTCTAAGATGTTAAAATACAACTTGCGATATAAGTTGGTACTGCTATGTAGATGTTAGCATAGCGCTCCAGAAACTGCTGCCATAAATGACAACCACTACCAGAAGTTCAGAGAATCTCCATCAACACCAAGTTGAAAAAGGTGCGCTCTTTCTAAAATGAAATAAATAGATTCGGGTGTTATAAACTTCGTTATTATCTAGAGCATCATCTTCTCCCAGACGATTTAGTGCATGGGGGAGTAGTCATCGGTCTTCTTGTGGAAGATGGTGACGTCCTTCCAGTACATGTTGGGTGCGCTGAAGAAGTAGTCGTAGTTCTCGATGACGCGGTCGAAGGGATAACCCATGGGGAAGTTATCGGGGTACATGCCGTAGTGCTTGACGCCACAGTATGAGATGGACTTCATGTCCCAGAAGGTCATGTCGTTGCCGGTAGTCTTGTCCTCGAAGGGAGTGACCATGACGAAGTAACGGAACTCCATGCCGGACTTCTTGCCCTTGGGCAGAAGCATGCGCTGGGGCCATCCGCAGTGACGCTCAGTCTAGACAGAAACCACCATCATGTTACTCACACATAGACCTGTTGCTGCCTTGGTATAAGTGAACACTTGAACACCCAGGATAGTCGATATGACGGAATTGACGGATTAAAAAATCTTAAATACAAAGATCACCACACATTACACACACACAATCACTATGAGTTCCATTGAATGTTCTTTGAAATTTCGAAGTAGCATCCCAAATGGACTGCCCAATATTTTGGCATGATTATTATTTTTTGCGAAATTTTTATCTGTTTGATGTACTAAGTAATGTCAGAATACCATGTTCGCGAGTAATTATAGAAGTAAAAATTCAATTATCGATAGAGGTTGGTACTCAACGAAATTGTTAGCACAGCGCTTAAATATGAAATATCTCGAAGTAATCTATTTATTTTTATTTTTATTTATTTATTTATTTATTTAACGTCTATCCTATTCAGTTATAAAAACTGATTTACAAAGGAGGACAACATGTTTTAAAAATTTAAAAATTTAAAAAAGGTATTTCAGTTTCCCTCACCTCGTCGATTTCGAAGGATCCCTCGCCGGAGTAGGCCCTGTTGAGGGTGAGCATCATGTTCCTGTAGCTCATCTTGTCCTTGATGGTGACACTGGAGTCGATGGAGTTACGCTCTATCGTGTTCTGTCCGGTCTTCACTGGAATCAGAACGCAACAAAAATTAGATTTGTATCTTATCGTTGCATCTTGAAGAACTAGGCCTACTGCACATTTGAAAATGTTCGAGAAATAATAGTTAAAACCTGTATTTTCAATGAGCAAAATTGTGGCTAGTAACAAGATGATAACACAACTTACGTCTGTAGGTGAATCGGTCCATCTCGACCATGTAATCCCTCATCATGTCCAGGGTGAACTCGTTTCCGTAGAAGTCGTACTTGGGTCCCAGGAAGACGCGGACCATGGCGGTGGTGTCCTTGTCGCTGACAACCTTGACCTTGTAGGTGTAGGGCTTGTGGTTCAGACGCATCTGGCGGGCCTGGATGTTGACGTGCTCGCCATCCTCGATGATTCCAACATCAACGGCGTTGTCCAGATCGAAGTCGAACTTGTCGAAGTAGGTGACGAGCTGGAGAGACAAACGTATCGTTAGTTCAAAGTTAACAAAGTGATCTCCACTAGCAGATGTCACTTACTGTTTCTATCTTACCAGTGTGTAACCTATCTGTCAGATATGTCAGTGCTAGGAATGCAGATGCCTACCTTCTCGACCTCAACGGTCTCGACCTTGACACCGGACCAGAAGAGCTCCTCCTTGGTGTAGGTGGGCATGAGGGACTTGTAACGGTGGAACAGCTTCTCCATGCGCATGTACAGGGTGTAGTACATGGGGTCACGGAGGGCGGTCTCGTAGTGCTCGAGCACGCTGGGAACGGTCTGCAATACGAGTCAGATGGTTAAACATGTGTGGCACATCAAGTTGGCACTTTATGTTGCTGTATAGTACCTATATTCCAGGGCACGAGTATAGTTGAACAACTTACATCATACTTGAAGGTGTGGTCCATAACGTGTCCGAAGATGGTGCACAGAGTGGTGTACATCTTGCCGTAGAAGTCCTTGTTGGGGGAATCACCGGTAGCCATGATCAACTCTCCGAGAAGAGTGATACCGTCCTTCTCCTTAAGAGACAGCTTCTGTCCTTCCTTCTGTAACATCACAAAACACATCATGATTAGGCTACAATGTGCGTCAGAATCTTAAAGTTTACTAAGAGTGCTTTTTAAGTGACTTGAATAAATACTATTTGCAATTTTCTAGATAGGCATATCATTTTCTGTATGGAAATGTGCTTACGGTAACAATGTATCCCATATCGATGGCATCAACAATCCTCCTCTCGAAGATGATAGCATCCTCGGACCTGTAGTTCCTGGAGAAGGTGGATCCCTCGGGGCGCATGGTGAACTCCTGTCCGTTTTGGTAACGCATGGTAGGTTCATATCCAACCTGTACACAGACGTAGAAATTAGTTTCATAGTCGTTATAGTTCATGCTCGAGCAACTAAAATGTAAAGTTCAGCATTAAATGTGAGAAACATCTATTGTGAAACAAAACTATTTTGGAGGGTTAGTTTCCAAGTCAGTTTTAACTTATGAAAAATTAATTGGTAATAGATGATAAGTTATCTAAGATATAAGAAAATAATGCAAATTTAAGGATCGATCATCAAACTTAAAAACAGATTGCTGAAACATGTTATATTTAATATAGATTGTAATCAAGTTTTCGTACCATCATGGTCTTCCTATCGGTCCAGTCGAAGTGCTTGATATCTCCAAGTCCGTTGGACATACGCTCAAGGTAGTAACGGGCCATCAGCTGGTGCTGGGTGTAGTAGAAGAGCTCGCCACGACGGTCGAACTTGAGGTTGTAGTCCTTGGAGTTCATCCAGAAGGGGTAGTCCAAATGCCAGTAGGTGTTGAAAGAGTTGACTCCAACATCCTCGGTGAAGTAGGACAGGAACTGCTCGGGATGCTTGGTGTAGTAGAAGCCGGAGTAGTTGGTGGGAATGTAGAATGCCTGGTCTTGCTTGTAGACGCCCTCAATGCCGGTGTAGTGTTCACCTGAAGGAAAGATCATGTTTAGTTTAGCTATGAGGTTGACCCAAATAATAAAGTTTATGAATAAAATAATCGTACTTGTTAAGTTGTTATTAACAAAAATTATTTTGTACTTGATCAAGTTCATATTGTTGAAGAATCCCAATTTGCTTCTAATTTATATGTAATTCTACAAATAAATTTTGAACCATGCAATTACATGTCAAAACAAGTAATCAAACAATTATTCCTGACTTCGGGCCCTCCGTCGTAGTTCATCCTAAGTTGGCGTTATCAATTCATTTTACAATTTTTTTAACACATGTTTCCACTATTTTATTCGAATTTTGAATCATACTGTATAACATAATTTTGTTCTCACCCTGCATCTTGACCTCATAAGCCTTCTGGATGACCTCGCTGTGCACGAAGAGATGGGGGTACACCTCATAGGGAGGGGGGAGAACGAAGTACTTGCAGTCTTCACGGTGCAGAACAGCGATGGAGAAAGCGTACACGAACATACCCTCGTTCACATTGTCGCGTGCCCAGCAAGCGGTCTGGAATCAACACAACAACGATGTTGAAGTCGTTTTAAAAATGCCTACGATTTCGTAGATAAATGTTTAATTTATTGTTATTTTCACATTTTGGATACGCTATTATTTTTTTTCATTCTT
The DNA here is from genome assembly GCA_024449915.1 of Sweltsa coloradensis. Lineage (NCBI taxonomy): Eukaryota > Metazoa > Arthropoda > Insecta > Plecoptera > Chloroperlidae > Sweltsa > Sweltsa coloradensis. The sequence goes on along the minus strand of JAMZAV010009594.1, from coordinate 17,530 downwards.
TGGTTACTTGTTGGTGTATCTGATTTAGAATTGTAATCATACAGTGAAATATAAAATGTATGTTTTGTACTGCGACTTCTAGAAATTGTTATTTATTATTGTAATCTTTATTTCATTTTTATTCAATTTTGTTAAAAACTAATTTATCACTTGTTATTCTTGTATTTTACCTATTTTTTTTGTATAAAAATTATTTTATTTAGTCGTTTAAGTACTTGTAAGTGTAGCTATGTTTAACGTGTACAATTAACTTTATCACGACAAATTTACAGCTTTTCTGAACAAGATTGAACTCAGTATTACCTTGTAGAAGGTCTCGAAGTCCTTGGCGAAGAAGAAGATGTCGAACAGGTGGATGGCCTGCTCGAGGTACTCTGGGTAGAAGACAGAGAAGATCTCACCCTTGGGCAACATCCCCTGCTTGTAGACAGTCAGGAATTCCTTGACGGCTTTCACGTTGGTGTAGCCGTTGAGGTTTCCGTAGATGTCGTATGTCTTGCCGATGTCAGCCTGATCCTTGTACAGGTTGTATTGCTGAGGGCGGATGAACAGCTGGAGCAGGTTCTTCTGCTTCAGCACGAAATCCTTGTCGGCTGGAAGGAAACAAGTGGAAAGCTATGAGCGGAAACTATAGAAATATAACCGTTCTGAATCAAACTTACGGAGCTTCTTCTGTAGAATCGTGCACATTATATTTATAAGGCTTTCCAAATTCCATGTATATTACGTTCATTACAACATTGCATTTAAGAACTGAGTGTACCACTTATTTAATATTTCATTTGCCTTGTTAGCGTGCTAGGAAGCAATGGCATTTATATAAGTAATTTTCATCATGAAGTCCAACTATACGTTTGACAAGTATGATCAATGTTATTTTTGTGTTAGTTCTTCATGCACATCGCTAATTCGATTACATTAAGTTATATTTTAGCTAATAATATGACACATTCTTTTTTCCTACTTTATTTATTAAAAAACCTCTGTGTATAATATTGGCAATGTTTCAATTGATATATTATTATGTGGATATAATCTGTTAATTCAATTAGAATGGCATGTAATATTTCGATGTAATTGATACATGCTCAAAACATTCAATACATTTTTCTGAAAGTTTTGATCTTAACTTATTTAGAAAGAACAGTGCAAAATTATTATTAATGTTGTGATAATCTTTTTATAATTTGTAGTTCATATTTAATTCAATATGAGTGGATATATGTGTTGGTTTTTCACAGTTTTGTTGGATAATTGCATTGAATGTTTAAATATTAAACATTTTTATAAGTATGTTAGTTAAAATATTTGTAACTTACCAACATGCTTGTGGTCGGTGGTCTCCCTAGGGAGAACCGAAGCAGCGGCAAAAGCCGAGACGGCCAAGAGTACAAAGATTGCAGACTTCATGGTTGGTGGCTGAGTTTCAGTACAACCTTACCAGAGCCACACCACCACCTTATATACTAATCCACACTAGCTCTGTCTCTCTCGCTCTCAGCGTGGCAGACGATTGAACTGACACCCTTGGCAACAGAAGGCATTACGTAATATAACGTTTTATCATTCGATATCAGCTTTCGATGTTCTTAATAAAAAATGCTCTCACATGTTAAAATCAATTTCGTGTTCAGACTTGACTTGTAAGTTTCAATTTACTTTAATTTTCCTATAATTTGTAAGTCAAAGCGGTTCCATGATGTACCATCCTTTAAAACAAATCAATAGGGGAAATGCACTTAACCAGTTTGATGAAAGTCCTTCATAAATTGCCCTTCTCATGCCGAATATGTTGGAAGTGGTAGTTGCTTTTCAAACAGCTATGACGTTGCACGTATAACGCACGTAAAAGGAATCGTATGAAAACCTTTTAAATTAATTCGATTTGCAAATCTATTTTGTTATCACTATTTAGTGAAGCGCATTGTTAAAATAGAGACGTTCCCTTTTTATAAACGTATAATCAATGATGAATGACTTAAATCGCATTTAACAAGTATACTATGCCTATGTTTTGACAGTCCTCACAATAATGCAATATTTATCACAGTTTACTGTAAATCTTTCATTAGGCCCAAACCTCCACACACATCTTTCTGACTCCTTCTGCCGTGCCTTTGACAATATGGGTTGGTAATTAATAATTATATAAAGCTTTGTTTGTTTAATATCTTGTCGAACGTTAAATCAATATCTAATACATCCATATTTATTACTTTCATTTGAAATTTGAAATTCACAATGTAAACTACCATTTTAAATGAAGCATTGAAACAAATCTTAGAGTTATGTATAAGTGGCAGTCTCTAAAAAAACTACTTGTCCAAATTAAATCGAGCGTAGTTAATAATTCTGTTTCGCATTCCCGTCAAGCTGTATGTCATGAAAAGCTGTTCGACTAGGGGGGTTCTCATCATTTTCGCCTCGTTGCGTTTCCAGGAGTTTGACGTTATTTACAGATGTTCGTTACAGAGACTGGCAAATACGGTTAATACATTCATCGCGTATTAATTGGAAGAGCGTAGCGAGTGAAGCGAATATTCCATGTCACTACTCTGGCGAAAAAAATCCGGATTTTTTTTCTTTCTTTTTTTCTGTTTGTATTTTTGTGTTTGTTAACACGATTCCGAATTGCGATGAAATTTTCTGGAGGCCTTCGAAATCTCTAAACTAAAAACTGCCACGTTTTTGAACGCGCTCGAAAAAATATTTCTCCTGAAAATCGCAATGTTACGTTTTTTTCGATTTAAAAAAATAATCTTTGACTCATAACACCTACATGATTTATCCGATTGTAATAATGTTTTCACAGAACCTTAATTATATTAATTAATATATTCTTGTGAATTTTGAGCGCAATTGAAAAATGGTTTCTCATGAAAATCGCAACGTACGATTTTCGCTTTTAAAAAATTGTCTTTGACTTATAACACCTACATGTTTTATCTGATTGTAATAATTTTTTCACAGAACCTTAATTTCATAAACTAGGGAAACGCCAAAGTCGTTGTTAGACGAGTGAGTGAGCCACGTGTTGAGTACCCGGTAACATTCCCCTTCTTCCCCCTATCTAAGGCTAACGTTAGGTCCTTATTCACCACTCTAGCCTAGGGGATGTGGGAGGAAAGTCCAATGCTGTCATAACTAGGGAAAATGCCAAAGTCGTTGTTAGACGAGTGAGTGAGCCATGTGTTGAGTACCCCGTAACATTCTTTTTATTTCCCCTACCTAAGTCCTCCCTAGCCTATCTTAGGCTAAAGTGGCGCATTATGGCCTTACATTTGACGCGCCCTTATACCAACATAACTTTAAAACCCTATTATTTATACCAATATAATTATCAAACTTAAATGCAAATGTTCCCAGGTACTCAACACATGACTCGCTCACTCGTCTAACAACGACTTTGGCGTTTTCCTAGTCTAGTTGGCTAAAGCGCCCGTATAGCCGAAATGTGGGAGACGTGGGTTCAATCCCCTGGTCGGAAAAGATTTTGTAATTTCTGGATTGTATTTTAAAAATTATTAAACATATTTTGAAATGCATATAACCCAGTGTAGTCCATCATCTGTGACAATACTAAGGAAAACATAGCCAGTACGAAATACCGTAAAAATATTGCAAGGTTTACTCAATCTACGAGCGTAATTTGGGGTTACCTTGACGTTTTAACATTCGATAGAACCTTGCATGGGCACGGCATTTTACAGCCAGGTAAATAACGAACAAAAAATATTTTTTCTAAATCAATTCCTTCTCATGATGGGCCTATTTTTCAGTTTATTATTTCTTGTAGGTTTAAATCGAATTGGATTGTGCTCATTTTGTTAGCAGTTCTCAGTTACCTGGTCACGGATGTCTGTTTAAAATTTCAGCTCAATCTATTTGGCCTTTCGGCCGTATGGGTCCGGACAAACAGACATTAACATTTAACAGACATTTAACAGACAATGCTCACGGCCAACCCGATCGAGTAGCGTTATAAAAAGACTTCGTTTCTCTGTGCTCACTCGTCTAACCAGCCACAAGTATGGGGAGGAAAGGGGGGTTATCATGTCATGGTCATTATCGGTTGTTATCATCATCGTGTTGTCTTGGCTGTCGTCGTTGGGGTGGTGGTCAAGGTAAGGAGGAAAGGTCCCCGAAACGACTGCCAGAGCTCGCCTCCAGTTACGGGGAGTTAAAATCTTCCATGCTTACGAGCTGATGTAGATAGATAGATAGATATTTTTATTCACTTAGGCCCGGTATTTCAATGTCCAGTTAAAGTGGCAAGTAAATTTAACTGACACATAACTTGTTTTCACTATGGCAACCACCAATCAGAAGCCTTGTAAATATTTACTGAGAGGACTAACTGGCAGATAAATTTTAACTAGACATTGAAATTCTGGACCTTAGACTAGTACAGTGTACAGCCGGGGTCATATATAATCAAGAGGTCTGAAAGATACCTCTTTCACCGACATCTCGTGGTCAACTCTTGGTGCCATTATTTATATCGCCCTGTGAACTGCATTATCGATCGATGGAAGCCCCCTAGACTATTTGATGTTATTAATATTATTTAGGAGGCTTTGAAAGACTCTTGGTCAACAAAATAGTCAATATCTAGAAGGCAGTCAGAAGTGAAATACAATTTTATCAAAACAAAAGCATAAAAACAAACTTAGTGGTTTTGCAAATAAGACTTGACAGCCAAGATAGAATTATTCGAAATTAATTAGAAACTAAGGCAAATATAAGATCTAAGGCATAGTCTTAATGCTATGCCTAGGCCAAGGTATCGATATATAATGCTCTCTTTACCTTCCATATTATATTTCTTCTAGGCTTGATAGTTTCTCTGGTGAATAGAGAATTTTCCTTTGACATTAGCAGCCATGTTTCTTATTTATGTCGAAAATGCAGTTCACAGGGCGATATAAATAATGGCAACCAAGATGTTGACCACGAGATGTCGGTGAAAGAGGTATCTTTCAGACCTCTTGATTATATATGACCCCGGCTGTACAAGTATAACTCTTTACAGAGAAAGTGAATAGTCTATAATTAATAATTAATAAAAAAAGTGATAGTAATTATAATGATATACACAGTGTTAGAAGAAAGAATAGTTGGATATAAAGCATAATTGATATGGATTTGAATTATATGTTAGGGTTTGAAAAAAGATTTTATAAAAAAAGAGATTCTTTATTGATTAATAATGATAAAAACGGTTTTATTTTAAAGAAAGGTAGTGAAAAACAATCCCTGCCTACTTAGATTAAGAAATTATAATAAAAAAAATTTGGATATAAAGCAATTTTGAGGATTTTGTGAAATAATTGTGAGGCACAAAAACGCAATGATTACAAAAAATGGTCTAGATATAATGTTTTGATTGATTGATTAGTTTTTATGTAAAGTAGAGTGAAAAAAATATGCCCACTAGATTAAAAATTCATATAGAATAAAAAAAAATTGGAATAAAGCAATAATTGATATGATATTGTGATAAGAATTGCTAAGGCACAGAAAACAGAAATTTGGTACAGTAAATGGTCTTATATAAAATTTGGGATATATATATAATATGTGTTTTGGTGATGTTGATTGATTAGTTTTATGTTAAATTTAAAGAGATGCAAAAAATAGAATGCCCTACTGATTAAGAATTTCATATAGAAAAAAGAAAAGGGATAAAAAGAAATTTTGATTGATATGTGTGAGAATGCTGAGGCACAGAAAAACAGAAATTTGGGGATGTACAACAGAAGTTCTTTATCCCTCACAACCCAAAGGAACGTGTAAGCCATATATTTATATAAAAGTTTGTTACTCTTTTCGGCTAAGGGGAACATTTGAAAATTTTAAATTACAGTGCTTTTTGTGGTTATACTTTTGATTTTTGTAAATTTTATAAAAAAAAAATGAATTAACTGAAAATATTTACATGGAGGGGAGTCATTGAGGAGTAAAGCTGTTTGCTGTAAGAATGTTTTAACTTATTTTAAAAGGAAAACAGGGGGGGGAGGTTTTGATGGGTCAGGAGCTTTTGTGAGGGTGGAAAAAAGTTTCAGGGCCTTGGGGCAAAGGGGGCAGATTGTGGGAGGGCCGTGTATGTGAAGGTTGGGCCTAGTTTTTGGGGAGTGCACAGAAGCTTTTAGATGGAAGGTTAGGGTTGGTGTTTGAACGAATAATGCGGCTGATTGGAAAAAGGAACATCAGAGTAAAATACCAAGTTTTGAAAATTTTACTAAATGAGTGTCTTCGGAGACACCATAATCGAACGCTCTCTTTTGGAGATGAATTTCTTTGCGGGGGGAAACCCCCAAAATCAGGAGAAAGGGGGATGGGAAAAGAAAATCAATAAGGGGGTGAAATTTTTTTACTTTTGAGGTACGAGTTTTTTGCGGAAGTTTTTTACATAACGTCGATTTTTTATAAGGAAGGTTTTGATGGGGGGGGGGATTGGGTCAAAAAACGGGGCTGGATTGGGCTATGGGGGGGAAAAGTGTCTTTTAAAGCGGAATGTGGTTGGAATAAAAATTTACTAATTGGTTTTTTTAAAAAGGCAAATTTGGGGGAAGGCAGATTGGCGGGAGTTCAGAATTTGGGGGAGGCCCCAAGAGCGACTTTCTTTGAAAAAAAGGATATGGAAGGCCCCCCAAAATTGCCCTGGGGAGCGAACTAGGCAAAACTTTGGGTACATACAAATGTTGGAGAAGGGGGACGGCCAGAAAAAAAAGGGGGGAAATCCAATAAGAGTACCCCACGGAACCGTAAGTATTTAGTTTGCGAGAAGAATTTTGTGATCAATGGTGCCCAAAACCCTTTGGTTGTCTTTAGAACAATCCTACAGCGGGTCGCCTTTGTCAAGCAGAAAAAGGGGGGGGGACAGAAAACTGTAATTGCACGGGTGGTGGATTTTTTTTTCAAAAAACCGTTTTGGGGGGGAGAAAATGTGTGGTGATTTAAAAAATGATTTTTAACGATGTGCATGATATTTCAAATATTTTGGAAAAAGATAAAGGAGGGGATGGGGGCGATAGTTGTCATTCAGATTTTTTCCTTTGTGTTTTTTAAATAGGGATAATTTTTTCGCTTTAGCTTGGGGGGAAAAAAGCCTTCAGAGAAGGGCGGGAAAAAATGTAGGCTAGTGGGGGCCCGAGAGAAAGTCCGTACATTGGATGAAGAGGGGCTGGCATTCTTGTCCAATGGGGTTTTGGAAACAAATTCCCTAATTTCCATAGCTACTTCAAAAGGATGGTAGGATAGAAAAGATGGTTGGCCTAACGAGGTGGAAGGGTTTACGAGGGGGGGAGTATTTTTGGCACATTGGTTTTACCAATATTTCATGAGTTGATGAAAATTCATTAAAAATTCGCATTGAGAAGAGCATCTGATTTAACTTCACCATTAAAGGTTTGCGTAGGTGCATTTGGGTTTTGAGGCAGTGGCTGTGATTTTATCATGGACCAAATTTCTTTTGAGGTGTTCCTAGATTAGGATTTTTGGGGTCATTTTAGTGAATTTGCTGAGTATATTTTTGCATGGGACTTTTTTAAGTCACGTATGTTCTTTTGATTGGGTTTTTCGAAGACTTGTTTAGAATGGAGGGGTCTCAAGGTCGGGGTTTACATCGCAAACGTCGAGATCCCGGGGTTTATTTTAGGTTTTGTAAGAGGCAAAATTTTTTGCGGAAAAAGATTTGTTAAAAGAATAGGAATTTTGGAATGGGAAACTTTAGAGGGGGTTCGTCCAATTCCAGGGAAGGGACAGCGCGCCAATTTTTAGTACTTAGCATGTCGAAAGTTGGGGGTTTTTTGGTATTGAAAAAACGTTTTTTATTTTTAATTTTTTAGGAAGGGTTATTGTTAGAGAGGAAATGTTGAGCAGAGGAGATGGGGAAGACAGACCTGTGTCTGTTGGCTTGCCGAGAACATCTTTGGGGCAATTTTATTGTGAGATGTTGGGCAATAAAAGGAAAAAACTTGTACAGTGAGGGGTTTTGGTGTGACAATGGTTCCTTTTATTAAAAAGAGTGAAAAAAAGAGCAGTTTCGATTAGCTGGGGATTTTTTTAGAAAAAATCCATTATGATCCTACATAAAAAATTGCTTTTTTGGGAAAATTTTTTGGGATAAAAATAGTACCTCGTCAGCTTTAGGAGAAAAATATTAAGTCGCTAGAGGAGATGGTAGAGGGTAGAAAATGAAATGCATGTTCATATGGGGCCAGGGAAACCCGCGGCACATTCAAAAAATTTCCAATGCAGTACGATTTGACCCCAGAAAAAGGGGAAACAAGTTAAGATGAGGTTTAGCGAGGGGTTGCAATCCTCCATGAATGAACGTGGATCGACAGAAAAAATCTAATTTAATAGTTTGAAAAAACAGAAAAAAAAAATTTGTTTCAGAAAGTGAGCCAAAGTTTGAGGGCAGAAATACGGGGAATAGACGCTTTGTAGTAATCGAGTTCTTCAATTTTGTTACGGACAGACAGACATTTAGGAATCAAATTTTTGAAATTAAAATTGCTGGCATGGGGGTTTAGGGGGAAAAGGGAAGAAAAAGTGATGGTCTTTAGGGAGGAGCAGGGGGAGGTTTAGCCCAAGGGGCTTTGGTTGGTCAGACAGTCAATGGGGTGTATAAAAATTGTTTCTAGGCATGTGAGGTTTTCTTATCTGTGATTTTACAGTAACGTTAAAGGGGATTATGGGTTGAGAGCTCTGTCAAAATAGGGGGTTAAGGGGGGCTTTAAAGGGCTTATTATTTCTTTTTTTTTAATGTACAGTAAGAATTTTTTACTAACCCTAGGGGACAAAAAAGTTTTTTTTGTTTATTGCCCATACCCTTTATATCATCAAGTCACGTAGTTCGGGGAGCTCTTTTTTTCAGGTCCTTACACTTGCACATTCTTTTATCTGTTCGACTTCGAGTTGCCAAAAGGTAGAAACCCCTACACTCACCACCTGAAACATCTCACAGTCACGATTTTACTTCGAGGGCAGGGACATAGTTGCGCTTCAGCGGGGTAATCGTCCCCCAAAACTCGAGTTTACTCCGAAGGCAGGGGTATGGGGCGCTCCAGCATTTGGGGAACATCTCCACAAAAAATCGGATTTTGCATCTCCCCCCCCTCACGACCTGACATCGAGGGAGGAACAATCGTTTCCTTCAGCAGTTGGCAAACATCCCCGAGACTCGGGTGGCTCCAAGGGCAGGGGGCTGGTTGCGTTCCAGCGTTGGGGAAAACATCATCATCCACAAAAACTTGAGCTAGCCCGAGGGCACGGACGATAATTGCGCTCCAGCTTTGGGAATCTTTTTCCACAGAAACTCGGGAGGGTCCGAGGGCAAACAATAGTTGAGCTTCAGCAGTTGGGGAATATCATCCACAGGGACTCTAGCTGGCTCCCAGGACAGGGACGATTGTTTCGACCAGCAGTTAGGAATTTTCCTCCCAGATTGAGTGGTCAGAGGGGGGGACGATATTTGCACTCCAGATTTGGGTTTTTCTTTTTTAGGATTTTTTTTAGGTACATTTATGATGGACTTGTGGAAGACGATCTCTCAAGATTTTTGAATCAAAGCTTGTAGGTCTGGGTTGATCAATGCACCGATTGTTGTTTGGGTGCCAGACAGTACATCATTGATCTCATTTAGCATTTGATTTATTTTTACATTGCCCGAGTTGTTTGGGGTGAAGGCCACCTTTGGAAATGTCAGTTGGCAAAATCCACTTATTTGTATCACATACAAAGTATCAAGTGTCTTGCACCCCCATTTAATTTGGCATTGACTTCATCATGTTTGCACCTTGTCACTGCATACTGCATTACAATTATTTTTCCACTGCCCCCATTGCAACCGAGTAGCATAGGAGCAAGTGATTTTTTCCAATGCAAAACCATTGTCGTTGACAGAATTCCTAAACTGGTAAGCCTTTTTTTTCAGTTTATTATTTCTTTGTAGGTTTAAATCGCAACGGTTTTGTGCTCATTTTGTAAGCCGTTCTAAGTTACCTGGTCACGGATGTCTGTTTAAATTTCAGCTCAATCTATTTTGCCGTTCGGTCGTATGAGCCCGGACAAACAGACAATTAAACAGACAAACAGACAGAATTAATCACGACAAGGCCCGATCGAGTAGCGTTATAAAATCCTTATTCGCTCGCTCACTCGTCTAATTAAAAATATTTGTGTGAAATTTGAGCGAAATCGGAATGTTGTTTCTTATGAGTCACAATTTTACGCTTTTTTTGTTATTAAAAACATTCTTTGACTTATTACACCTACATGCTTTATCCGATTGTAATGATTTTTTCACAGAACAACAGAAAATCTGCATTATAATGGCAGCTAAATGCACCAATTAAATTTCGCTCTTCCAACAATGCGCCTGAAAAAACGTTTGCGAAACCTTCCTGTTAATTAATACTAAACAAAACGTCGAGGAGGAAGGTATAATAAACTTACGAAGGGCAGATACATCCATTTGCTTGGCTTAAAAACCGCCCCATCTACGAGAATTGGGGGTTTAGGGTGTTAGAAAAACCCGAATTGATTTTAAAATAATATTATAAACAACAACTGTCAAGGGTCATACTATTTGTGTTACAAATTAATCATTAAAAAAGTGTGTTTTCATCGCTGAGTACAAGTTTGAGACATTTTTATAAACAAGAAACTGTGGGTGGCCTTTGATAACTTTTTTTTTCTTTGCATAATATGTGCAACAAAAGTAATCATTTTAAAATTGTAATGCAAGGGCCTTAATTTGATATTATTTTTCGTTCTAAGCAACTTTTTTTGTATATTCTAAATAATATTTATGTATATCAGCAAACTTAAACGAGTTTCTGAAACAACGCACCAAAAACCAACAATTTTAACACTTTTTTCATCAAGGAGGCATGTTTTTTCAATTTGGAGCATGAAAAGTTAACACCATCTTACCTTAGAACTTCGTAAGAATACCTCATCCCCATTTGTCAACATAAAGTATGTAGATGACATTATGTTTTGCATTTCGTTCTTCTCATTTTTACAGTTTAAACGGATGCTTATTTCAAAAATATTGTATTGAATAATAATAGTTTATTTAACAGCTTTGGTATGCAACTATTCGTCTAATTTTGTTATCCACTCGAAGGTAAAGCAACAAAAGTAACTAATTGGAACACCCGTAGCAAGTGTTCTGCATCCATATCTTGCTTTTGCCATGGATTAGGTTGGGAGAACAGCTGGAAGGGAAAATTGTGGCCCTCAGCTTGTTATCTGGACTTATCGTTTTAATAACTTGTCTGATATTTTCTTTTTATTTATTTTTTGTAGGAAACCTGCCCAGAGTGCAATTCGTGCGCCCCTCTTCAGGTGTGTAACTAGGTACTTTGGGGGATAGAATATTTTGTAGGGTTGTCCGAGGGCTGTTTAAGAGGACTCAATCCCTTGCATTCGCATTCACGACTGAGGAAAACCTCGGAAAAACCTTCAGTCAGGATTGCCGGTCTCGACGGGGTTTGAACCCTGGACCTCCCGAATCAGAGTCCCAGCGCTGAACGCTCGAGCCAACACTGTCGTTGTCTGATTAATAGTGAGGGGTTTCACTTGGCTTCAACATTGTGTAGAAGTTCATTGGATGAGCGAAGCGAAGACTTCAATTTCACCGACCCCCAAAAAAATTTTGCTCGGGTGTTTTTTTTTTTTTTCTGTCTGTTTGTTCGCTCCACTACCGGGAAACGGCATATGCGATCTGGATGAAATTGAAGGAGACCTTCGAAATCTCTGAACTTAGCTTGCTACGTTTTTGGGTACAATCGAAAATATTTCTCATGAATATCGTTCTTTTACGATTTTTTTCGATTTTTAGTGCGATATTTTCGAACATTTGGGCCGATTCTGACCAAAAGGGTGGGGCTACAACGTTCATATTTCACATGCACATTTAAAACAATGGTGATGTATTGACGTTTTTAAAGAAAAAGTTGAAAGTTAGCCAGAATCAATTAGAATTAAAGGTTTTAATTTGGGGTTTTTTGAGGTGTTAAATATTACCCTTTATTTCTATAGACTCTGGGTAACTTTTTCAACTTTTCCTTTCAAAAGTCAATACATCACCCTTACCTTAATGTCCATGTGAAATATGAACGTTGTAGTCCCCACCCGTTTGGTCAGAATCCGCCCAAAAAGCACAAAAATATAGATAGATTTTTGACCTTTCTCACAGCCTTGTATGAAACTTCACAGGAGATTTAATACCTTACTCACAGCCTTGTTACAAACAATCAAAGATCCAACAAAACCTAATGGGTTGCTTTGTATGGGCCGTGTTAATATGTTGTAATTATTATTTTAAATTAATATTACGTTTTATTACTAAAAAGCTCATCCATCAACGCGACTAAAAAAAGCGTTTGCGAAGCTTCCCAGTATTTACAACATACAAAACTTAAACTTACTACCTTAAATCCTGCAATAAGATAATATGGTAGAGATTAATGGTCACTTCGTAGCTGTCATGTGCAACTACGACGGAAAATGCTCGTAAATATTATAGGCTATTTATGTTCCCACGAAAAAATTGGGCCCATGTAAGTTAATGGGTACTGAGTAGGGGTCCTTGATATTAAATCTTAAAGTAGGGTAGATCATTGGTTTACTTCCGTGACAGTAAGAAGCCACCTTGAAAAGGAGTGTTTGCATGTTAAAGCTGGAAGGGGTGTGTAGCCCAAAAATTTTAAAGATGGCCGTCAGTTTGACAGGTGACCAAGGATTACTATTCCCTTATCAAAACTTCTTATTGTTTCTGTTCGTACATTTCCATGCTGCACAAGCTACGACCATATCAAACAATCCAGTAAAATACTATATTTCATTAAAAAAGCATAATTAAAACAGCCAAATCGCTATTTTAAACAGGATTGATTGACGCTTCAATTTGGTACGCTAGCGCCTTTGCGGACGTATTGGAGACTGCAGATCTAGCCTACTATAGATGTTTAATATCAATGGGTAGAGTAGACTATAAACATACATTTTTATTTATTTACAATACATTGTTTGGGAGTTTATCCTGTTTATTCTACAATAACCAAAGATATACATAAGTTATAAAGTTGCTTTGTTGGCAAATACCATTAAATTACAGTGACAAAGTTTATGTAGCTGTAAAAGGGACTTTGCGCTGGCATATTTCCAGACTGTTCTATGTCCGTTCCCTATCATTCGGAGATAAAGGCGTCTAAAGGTTCAGTATTTTTTTCTTATGTCCCTATCTTAGATTAGAGGCTAAAAAATTCACAGAAGACACCTTTCGACATGCAGTTATGATAACCCTCTTTAAAAAGCAGAAAAAATGACGCAGTTTTAATTAATGTTAATATTACTGTTTATTATTAATGTTATTATAATCGATGTTTTTTCGCATTGGATATGGAACAATGGACAGCGGTTGGGACTGGTCAGTGAAGGCGCTGTGTTCTATATCCACATTGTTATTATTACGCCCGTATACAAAACAATATCTCGGAGTTACATCCCGTACAATTTTAACTTAAAATGTCATCTGTGGCACTATAATTCATTAAAATATTATTTTTTTTAAATAAACATTGTTGATTGAATGTAAAAAAAAACAAGCCATAATATCACTCAATAACACCTTTTTTAACACCTTTACATTGATGATGAAAACACACAGAATAAACCAGGCGTTGATAAAGTTAGATTTATTTTTTTAAGTTAACAAACTTAATAACTAAACAGACCCATAAAAACGAAATGAATTTAAGACAGTAAATCATTGCCGGTATCCAAAATATGTCAAAATTAGTCAAAATAATATTAGTTCTAATAACTTGCTGTTAAGCACTAATTAATTAGTAATTACTAATACAATTATTTTTACCTTTACTTACGGTAACACAACAAGTAAAAGCAAAACATACTTATACTAACTCAGGTAACTGAGGGTCTTAAAAATGTTTCGATAGCTTCGTTAGATTATAAGTCCAGGGTTAGAATATAACTAGGAAAACGCTAAAGTCCCGCCGCGTTGATGGATGAGCTTTTTTTAGTTTTTAGTTTGCGTGGGATATCTTTACTTTTGTAAGTGTTTTGCTTTGCTGCCTATGCATTGTAGGTGATTGTTGTCAAGTTTCTATTGTTACTTGTCAAATGTTATTATTTACCGTAAAAAAACTTATATTAAAAGCTTTATTTCTATGGATTCTGGCAAACTTTTTCAACTTTTTCTTTCAAAGGGTACTACATCACCGTAACCTTAATGTCCATGCATAATATGAACGTTGTAGCCCCACCCGTTTGGTCATAATCGGCCCAAATGGCACGAAAATATTGCACTAAACCGTAAAAAAACTTATATTAAAAGCTTTATTTCTATGGATTCTGGCTAATTTTTCCAACTTTTTCTTTCAAAAGGTACTACATGACCATAACCTTAATGTCCATGTATAATATGAACGTTGTAGCCCCACCCGTTTGGTCAGAATCGGCCCAAATGACACGAAAATATCGCACTAAAAATCGAAAAAAATCGTAAAAGTACGATATTCATGAGAAATATTTCTTCGATTGTACCCAAAAACAATACACTTCTAAGTTTAGAGTTTTCGAAGGTCCCCTACAATTTTCATCAAGATCGCTTATGCCTTTTGCCCGAAATCCTGCTAACAAACAGACAAAAATACAAAAAAACAAAAAAAAACAAAACAAAAAAAACATTGGAGCTAAATTTTTTGGTGGGGGGTCAGTGAAATTGAAGTCTTCGCTTCGCTCATCCAACTACTTAAATATTGTGACCGACTGGGTATAGGCTATACCTGCTCCTTATTCATGCATGACAATATCAATTACAACCTCACACTCATGAACAACACACGTGGGTTGGAAATACTTCTGCGGGTTGTGTTGCAACGGGTGATACAAACGCACCGCGTATTGGGCGGCGAGTGACAAAGCTAACATTTTTTTTTGGTTCGTGGAGATAGAACTATCTGGAATTATTTATTTTAGCGTTTTGTTGTATCATTTGTTGTGGAACGCTATGGATCTTAGGAATGGAGCTTTTGTGTAATTAGAACAAAATGGAAACGTCAGTATGACCCTTGAAATAAGATTTTTTAGATATATTTTTTTCTAAAATGTTAGATAAATGTACATAGAACAAGCTGGAATGCCCAACTAAAAAAAAAACGAATTTAGAACAGTCTAGAAATATACCAGGAAAATTTTTTCTGCTCTATAAAATTGCGAATAGCCTGCTTGACTCGCCTCTAATCGAGTCATCGACTTTCCACTACCGTTCCTTCCAGCCGCATTGACACGCCTAAGAGTTGTTGTCTAATAAGGTTGTAGTCACTGATAACAACTTTTGCTTGTGAATAAGGCTTCTTTATATATCAGCATAATAGTAACATTCATCACTTTCGAAATCAACTAATAATTTCTCGAGGGAAGCCTGCCCCAACTCATGTCCTTCTTCAGGTTTCTTAGGTATGTTGAGGATAGGACAATTGTGAAGGGATGTCCAAAGGCTGTTTGAGGTCTCAGTCCCTTGCATTCGCATTATCGACTGAGGAAAACCTCGGAAAAACCTTCAGTCAGGATTGCCGGTCTCGACAGAATTTGAAACCGGGACCTCCCGAATCAGGCTCGAGCCAACACTGATGGTGCGAAATCAACTAAAAGAAATAATATAATAACATGATCAACTTCTCCAATGTCTTCAGTCACTTGTGCACGCACATTTAATTGGATGAGCGTAGCGAGCGAAGCGAAGATTCCATTTCACTACACTGGAGAAAAAAATCCGGAATGTTTTTTTTTTTTTTTTTTTTTTTCTTTCTTTCTTTCTTTCTGTATTTTTGTCTGTTTGTTAACACGATTCCGGCTAAACCGATACTCCGATTGCGATGAAATTTTATGGAGACCTTCGAAATCTCTGAACTTAGGACTGCCACGTTTTTGAGCGCAATCGGAAAATTATTTCTCATGAAAATCGCCATTTTACGAATTTTTTCAATTTTTAAAATATTTCTTCGACTTATAACACCTACATGCTTCATTCGATTTTAATGATTTTTTCACAAAACCTTTATTTTATGAATTAAGATATTCGTGTGAAATTTGAGCGCAATCGAAAAATTATTTCTCGTGAAAATCGAAATTTTACACGTTTTTTCTTTTTTAAACAAGTCTTTGACTTATAACCACCTACATGCTTTATCCTATTGTAATGAATTTTTCACAGAACCTTAATTTTATGAATTTAATATATTCTTGTAAAATTTGAGCGCAATCGAATAATTATTTCTTATGAAAATCGCAATTTTACGATTTTTTCCTTTTTTAAAATTACGATTCATAAAAAAAATTAAAAAATAAAGTCAATTTTTTTATTTAATTTAATTTAATTTAAAAAAATTATTCGACTTTGTAATAATTTTGTCACAGAACAACAGAAAATCCTCATAACACATGGCAGCTCAATGCACCAATTACGCTCATCCAACAACGCGGCGGGACTTAAGCGTTTTCCTAGTTTATTGGATGAGCGTAGCGAGCGAAAAGATTCCATTTCACTACACTGGAGAAAAAAATCCGGAATGTTTTTCTTTTTTTTCTGTTTGTGTTATTGTGTGTCTGATAACACGATTCCGGCTAAACCAATACTCCAATTGTGATGAAATTTATGGAGGCCTTTGAAATCTCTGAACGTAGAACTGCCACGTTTTTGAGCGCAATCGAAATTTTTTTTCTCATTAAAATCGCAATTTTGCGATTTTTTTCGATTTTTTTTAAATTTCTTCGACTTATAACACCTACATGCTTGATCCGATTTTAATGATTTTTTCACAGAACCTTAATTTTATGAATTAAGATATTCTTGTGAAATTTGAGCGCAATCGAAAAATTATTTCTCATGAAAATCGAAATTTTACAGTTTTTTTCTTTTTTAAAACAATTCTTTGACTTATAACACCTACATGCTTTATCCTATTGTAATGATTTTTTCACAGAACCTTAATTCTATGAATTAATATATTCGTGTAAAATTTGAGCGCAATCGAATAATTATTTCTTATGAAAATCGCAATTTTACGATTTTTTTCTTTTTTTAAAATTACGATTAATAAAAAAATTAAGTAAATTTTTAATTTTATTTAATTTAATTTTAAAAAATCTTCGACTTAGTAATAATTTTTTCACAGAACAACAGAAAATCCGCATAACACAATGGCAGCTCAATGCACCAATATTACGCTCATCCAACAACGCGGCGGGACTTAAGCGTTTCCTAGTATTTACACCTAGGGAATCCATAGACACCAATATGATTCCTTAAGAATGCACTAAAAAACGTCTAAAAAGTATGGAATGGTTTTCTATGTTTCTTGCGTTGCACGATTTTTTTCGTCTTTGTACAATTTAAATTTTGGGACCCGTTTAACGAAAGAAATCGTGAAATGCCAGAAACTAAAGACAACCGTTTTCCTTTTATTTAAAGGTTTTAGATAAAACG
>JAMZAV010009593.1:0-26202 GCA_024449915.1 Sweltsa coloradensis | reverse complement strand
TAAATTAAAAACAAAGCGAATTATTACTGCTGTACTAGGGCCCCAATAATTAATAATATTTATTACGGGTTTTTAAAGCATGGAAAAATTTTAAAATTTAAATTATTAGAGTTAAAATTTTAATTGTTACGGGGGTTTAAACAAGCGAACACGCATACCCCGGCCATTCGAACAAACCTAAAATAGTGTTTTTTGTAAGACTCCAAAGTCAGGAGGGACACCGCTTACAAACACAAGCCATCGAACTCTAATATAATAAAGTTCTTCTGACTTTGGCGGGAATCGAACCCTGGACCTCTGCATTGGAATGCAGATACCTAAACAACACTGATCCAAGCGGCCATCCAAACCCATCGCACACAAATTTAAAGGATGAATGATATTATTATTTATTAATATTTAATGATCTAGTCCTATTTCAGTTATAAAAATTGATTTCAAAGGAAGACAACTAATACTAATCTAATTACTAGATCAGGAAGAACTAGGGCCTACAATTAACTACATTAAGATAGTATTGAAATATTAGCATACAACAAAATGTGCACATTTAAACACAACAATTTTGTTTAACACAACAAATTGATATAAAAATGTAATTATAATTAATTAAATCAAATATAAAAAAGGTTGGGGAATGAAAAGAAAGGGAAAAAAGGTAAAAAAAAAAAAAGGAAAGAATGATGAGAAAAAAAGGAAGAAAAAATAGAAAATAGAAAGAAAAAAAACATTAAAAAAGAAAAACGAAAAGAAAAAAATCTGATTTGTTAGACGATCCCACTCAAACGAATATGATTTGCCAAAATCAGATAGCAATCAGGGAGTATAAAAAAAATTTCGCGGAAGAAACTGAACGCGAAATCTTTATTCTTGTGTTCAATCTTAATTTTTTTTTCAAAATCTTGATCAACAGATTATAGTCAAAAAAATTTGACTCTAATATATATTACATCAGATAGTATATTTATTTAAAATTGTCATGTCAAAACTGATCACAAGCAAGTTACAGGAACCTAACTCAAGTTGCAAGCTCCATCAGTGGGCGGTAACCAGAAAATCTAGCAGAAAAATATAATTGAAAATACATTGATTATAATATCATAATCAAAGCAATAATGAACAAACAAAGAAAAGCAAAATCATTAAATAAGAACTTATGAAGGTAAATTAACATTACACAAATACACGAAAATAACCTACAAATAAATAGAAAAAAAATCAATTCTTTGCTCTTTGATTCATTATCATTGCTTCAATTTTACTTTTAAATTATACAATTCCTAGATCAGTAAACTGGCTTCTAATATCATAAAAATTTTGAATTCCAATAGAATACGCCTCTGTACATAAATGACTTTCTAAATGCTCAAAATTTTTAATCTGGGAAACTTCCAATGAGTTTATTAAAGTAGAATTCTATCACGATCAACAATTTTAAAAATATTGGGTAAAATACCTAAAAACATATCTTTCAATACTGGTATGTATTTACCCAGCACGCTTACTTCATCCTTTCCTCAATCGTGAAACAATCAACTGCAATCTTGGCTCAAGGGAAATGATAAAAACAGATGGTCAATTCTCTTCCGGAGTACAACATACTCGGTAGAAGGTCTCACTCTTACTGCCCAAACTACTGAGCAAAATCAATAACAAAGTGAATATCCAGGGCGACGGTCGTTCGCCCGCAGCCAAGCGCACGCGACTGCTAGTAGGGACGATAACTCGGGCCCTGTTTACAGCTACCCGAGTTGGGGGGTTTTCAGCTATCTGCACACGCCGTCCCGAAAGATTTACAATCTTGAAACTCGGTATATGACCTGATATGCTTGTCCATGACATACAAAAAAAAATCAGCCCGATCCGATAACCCTTCTGTGTTTAAAAAAAGTGCCTTTAAATATCGACGATAATCGTCCGGCTGGCTGGTTGGTTGGTTGGTTGGTTGGTTGGGGGGAGGGGGGTAGTGGATTCTGCCAGAGAGGAATAAGACCTACAGAGAAAACCGTACATCTTGAACTATGAAACTTGGACTACACTTAGATGTACCTCAGACTCACAAACTTCGCCGAGAGACAAGCAATATTCCACCCCCAACACCCCCTAAATCATCCCCTAAAATTAAAATAATTCATAGCTCTACCCCAAAAATTGAATTTTTTGTCAAATTAGTTTATTAAAATTATGTTCTTATGTTTTTTTAACCCAATCGGTCTATTCTCATTATATAAACCACATTTTTTCAACCCCCATCCCTATAGTTTATATTATTTTTACCTTGATTTCCAGCATTTTACCATGAAGGCACCTAATGAGTTATCATCATGAATTTGACATGATGGTAAACATAATAATATGAAAAATAATCCGCGAGAGGCAATTAAGCGAAATTTTACCCCTAACACCCCCTAAAACTGGAATAATTCCTAGCTCTAATCTAAATTGATGTTTTTTATTTCAAATTAGTTATTAAATTATGTTTTAATTGTTTACCCCAAACGGCCTATTCACATTTCCTAAACACATTTTTTCAACCCCCCTCCCTTATAGTTCATAATATTTTAACCTTGATTTCCAGCATTCACCATGAAGCCCCTAATGAGTTATCAGCATGAAATTTGGCATGATGGTACTACTAATATGAAAAATCATTCGCCAGAGGCAAGCGATATTCCACCCCACACCCCCTAAATCACCCCCTAAAATTGGAATAATCGATAACTCGAAAACCAAAATTGAATTTTTATTCAGTTTTTTAAATTATGTTTTAATGTGCTTTACCCAATCGGCTATTCTCATTTCCTTTCTCACATTTTTTCAACCCCCATCCCTTTTTTCTTTCTTTCTTTCTTTCTTTTTTTTTCCCTTTTCCTGTTTTCTTTTTTCTTTCTTTCTTTTCTTTTCTTTTCTTTTTTCTTTTTTTTTCATTCCCCCACCCCCTTTTTTATTTTTGATTCATTCATAAATTGCTTTAATATCCTTTTTATTTGTTATCAATTTGTTGAGTATTTAATGCATTGTTGTAATATTACTATTTCAAATATTTACTTAAATGTAGTCATTGTTGTTCTGCATCTAGTAATTAGATTTATTTAGTTGTCCTCCTTTGTAAATCAGTTTTATACTGAATAGGATAGACGTTAAATAAATAAATAAAAAAATAAAAAATAAATAAATAAATAAATAATAGTTTATATTATTTTTACCTTGATTTCCAGCATTCATCATGAAGCACTAATGAGTTATCAGCATGGAAATTTGGCATGATGCTACATACTAATATGAAACATCATTCGCCGAAAGGCAAGCGATATTCCACCCCCAACACCCCTAAAATAATCCCCTAAAATTGGAATAATTCATAGTTCTAACCTAAAATTGAATTTTTATTTAATGTTATTAATTATGTTTTAATTTTTTAAACTTTTTAACCCAATCGGCATATTTTCATTATATAAACCACATTTTGTCAACCCCCATCCCTAATAGTTTATATTATTTTTATCTTGATTTCCAGCATTCACCACGAAGGCACCTAATGAGTTATAATCATGAAATTTGTCATTATGATACATAACACATATGAAAAATAATCCGCCAAGAGGCAAGCGATATTCCACCCTCAACACCCCCTTAAATTGGAATAATTCAAAGCTCTAATCTAAAATTGATGTTTTATTCAAATTAGGTGGTTAGCCCTATTAAAATTATGTTTTATGTGTTTTAAACCCAATCGGCCTATTCCCATTTCCTAAACCACATTTTTTCAATCCCCATCCCTTATAGTTTATATTACTTTTACCTTGATTTCCAGCATTAACCATGAAAGCACCTAATGAGCTATCAGCATAGAATTTGGCATGATGTTACATACTAATATGAAAAATAATTCGTCGCAATGCAAGCGATATTCCACCCCCAACATCCCCTAAATCACCCCCTAAAATTGGAATAATTCATAAGCTCTAACCCAAATTGTATTTTTATTCAAATTAGTAAATTATGTTTTAATTTGTTTTAACCCAATAAGCCTATTCTCATTTCCTAAACAACACTTTTTCCACCCCATCCCTAATAGTTTATATTATTTTTACCTTGATTTCCTTTCCAGCATTCACCATAAAGGTACCGAATGAGTTATCAGCATGAAATTTGGCATGGTGGTACATAATAATATGAAACCAAATAATCCGCCAGGAGACAAACGATATTTCACCCCCACTGTTCCCTACCACTCTTTACTTTGGGAAAAACGTTATGTTGTATTTATTACAATTTTTTAATATTTTAATTGCTGATTAAAATTAGGCGTCAATGTGTTATAGTCTGGTCAACAATCATTCACACAAAACCCAAGATGCCATTAACCATATTAAATTTAATAAAAAAACATTGAATATGCCAACTAGGCCTACAGATTGTAAACAAAAAAAAAAGATGATAGCTTTTGTTTACACAATCTGTTTTAAAGGCACTGTATCCACCTTTACACGTATTTCACATATTTTAAGCCTTGATATGAAACAATATAGCAAAAAGATGTGATATCCCCCCAAAATACAAAAATTTGTAAAAAACGGCAGCCAAGCTCTCCTTCCAAAGTCTTCGGCTGTGAATGCTGTGAGATATAGAAGTTGAGCCAAGCATTTCATTCTTTCTCCCTAGTTTCGCATTGAAAAGAAGTAAGATCATTTCGCCTGTTGACGAGCGCCAAGCCAACCATTTTCGTGGTAAAAAAGTTAAAAATTTTAAACTCAAATCATAAAAAAAATACTTGGCTATTGATTTTGGTACGAGGACTCCAAAAAGTCAATAGCCAAGTAATTTTTTTATGATTTTGAGTTTAAAATTTTAACTTTTTTTACCACGAAAATGGTTGGCTTTGCGCTCGTCAACAGGCGAAATGATCTTACTTCTTTTCATGCGAAACTAGGGAGAAAGAATGAAATGCTTGGCTCAACTTCTATATCTCACAGCATTCACAGCCGAAGACTTTGGAAGGAGAGCTTGGCTGCCGTTTTTTACAAATTTTGTATTTTGGGGGGTAAGAATCTACAAGTAACCTCAACATTCTCTCAGTTACAAAACTCTTCTTTCTTCTTATAATTCCAATTGCTGATGGTACTTTATTTTATTACTTACATATTCATAATGTTTCTTAAAATTTAAATTACAATCTAAGAAAACTCCAAGATATTTAAATTCATACACTCTAGAAATTAACTTACCATTACAATTCAACGTCAAATGAATATCATTCATGCTTCTATCATTAGCCTTATGAAAAATCATAAAATTTGTTTTGCTATAATAAATATCAAGTTCCTGAGTTTTAAACCAATCATCCATCCTCTTTAGAACTTCTTGAAGACGTCTTACGATCTCTTCGACATCCACACCTTCTAAACTAGGGAAACGCCAAAGTCGTTGTTAGACGAGTGAGTAAACCATGTGTTGAGTACCCGGTAACATTACTTTTTTCCCCTACCTTCGGCCTCCCTAGCCTATCATAGACTAAAGTGGTGCATTATTACCTTACAGTTGACGTGCCCTTATACCAACTCAACTTAAAACCCTATCTAGGTGCCCGTTAGGGCGCCGCAGCCAAGCCGCGGTGCGCTACACACTCGAGCACCTTATACACCAAGCAGAGTTGGGGTGATTTCGAGGTGTTACCCAGCCGTCATGTAACGTGATGTGAACTTGAAAACTATCACAATCGAGGGGATTTAGGTACCTGACAACACATGCCAAATTTTATTGGGGTACGATTATTCCTTCTTGGTGAAAAAATGGCTTGAAACATGCTCAAAATCACTTTAAGGATGTTAGCTACTGCCTACTACTGCCTACTACTGCTAACATCTAATACGTCGGCCCGCGATTCTGACCAGACGGGTGGGACTACAATGTTCATATTTTACATGGACATTAAGGTTATAGAAATATAGTCTCTTTTGAAAAAAAAAGTTAAAAAAGTTTGTTGGAAGGCTTCCAAATAAAGGTTTTAAAATAAGCCTTAAACACTTGGCATACAATCAACAAGTAACCATAGTTACTTGACACTTGTTGACGGTATAAGCAGAGTTAGGCGGGAAAGTGCGATACGTAAACAAATAGCGGACATTTAAAATTTTTCTTCTTTGTGTGGAACGAGAAAAGGTGTCATTATACTCTCATAAAACAAATCAGAAACCGTCCCTGGCCTAGGCCCAGATGTGGAAAATTATTTATAATGCAAAAGTGTAGGTCTAAAGTTCCATTTGGCTATAGGACTAGTAAAATTCATACTTACATTACATGTTTGACAAGCCTAGCCAACCCTATGCCAGCACAACATTGTTCATCTTCTGTTTGTTTACATAATTGCAACAATCAAATCATTTCATACAACTTGTCTTTCGATTGGCCCGCGTTTATGAAGGCACTGCCATCTAGAATAAATATAGAACTTTTTCGAGCTCTTTGCTATACGCAAATCTTTTTAAAGTGTTTGGATTTCGTGATACTCTTTCAACCATAGAATCTATATAATTGGCTAGACCAGCAGTCGGTGGTCCACTTCCGGTACAATTAGAAGCCATCTTAAAATGACAGTTTACATGTTAATCAAATGGGAGCGATTTGTGGCCAAATAGTTCTCAAGATTGCCGCCAGGTTGACAGGTAAGCATACTAGCCTTTAACACCAAATGATTACAAAATTTCCCTTATGCAACCCACTTCGTATTGTTTCTTTTGTTTAATACCATGCTGCACAAGCTAAAACCATATCAACAATCCAGTAAAATACTTTATTGCATTAAAAAAGCATAAATTAAAACACCAAATAAACCATCTTGAAATGGCCGGTTGAGTCTTCAATTTGCTACGCTCGCGCCTGTGCGGAGGTATAGGAGACTGTAATCTAGCCTACTATAGGGGTTTAAGGTTAGGATATCGCTAGCACTAGGGCATTCTAGAGGGGTAAGGGGGAATGAAACATTATTGCCAGGGTTTGCAGTAAAATAGCCATATCTTCGGAACTAATAAAGCTATGAAGGCGATTTTGGACTTTTTAGAAAGCATAAAATGTTTAGCTTCAATCATACCTAACTTTAAAATTACTAAAAATTTGAAAATAAAAATCATTATAATGCACTTTTAATTAGCATCTGCACAATTGACAATTTCAGCGATATTTAGAACAAATATCAATTCAGAAAACGAAATTCGAACGTTGAAATAAAAAAACGTATAAATTGTGATTTCAAAGAAACGATATATTTTCGATTTCCAATTGAAGTCATTAAAAAATTATTAATGACATTTGATTAAATTACCTTTTGTTTCTGTCCCTAAAAAAAAATTACTAAAGGGCTGTACTTTGAAACTGCTTTTAGTTGTTGTAGTTTAATGCTTTTTAAATTTTTAAGATATCTTTCACCGTTTCCAAACTATCAGTGAAATTAGTTTATAAATATTGAACAAAAATTTCATCCGTCAGGAGCGCTCAGAGGGGCCCGTTTTTTGGAACTCGGTAGTAAGTTTACCCAGTCGTACGCGGGAAGGACAAAATGAAACTTTGAAAACAAATTTCTGAAATATCACCTCAGCACCTGTCACATATTATATCTAATTACTAATTACCGTGAGTAGTTCGATACTGAAATGATATTAGTGAATTTGAAGGCGCGGCAACTCGACGATAGTCACCTCATTCTGCATACGCTTACAAATATCTCGAAAATCCCACTCGTGGTTAAATTTAAACTAGAAATAATCCACGATGCATTTTGAAGTTCGAAATGATTTCATTTGCTCACAGTGTATAACCAGTAGCCTACTCAGATGAGAATCCATGAATGAAATTTAAAGCAAAAAATCGCCTCTCAAAAACTCAAATACCGGAAAAATGCAGGCTAGACAGTGTGTGTGTAGTATAATTTTGACTCGACTCATCAATTAAGTGATAAAATTGAAAATAATTAGTTACATTACTGCCTGTGTTGAGTTTTGCACAATACATTAATTTATACAGTCTGCGAACGTTTTACAAATGACAACAACCCAACCCTTTCCAAAAGTAAATACTTTTTTTTGGCTTTTTTTGGCTTGAAGAAAGGATGGAGAGAAGCATGACGAATACAATAGAGCGATTTTACGACCTGTGAAATGACCTGAAAGGAATGGTTTGGGAAAGGTGGGGCATTCTTGTATAATTGATAGTTAAATAGTGTTATTTTTATCTTTTAGTGATTATATATATAGTTATTCAATTCATCAAGTCAAACAAGGCCTAGAATGTTTTTCAATCAAAATTGTAGCTCAATTCTAAGAGAAATTGCAAAACAAATAAAATAACCATTTGATATGATTTAATCGGATATTTCCTTAAATATGAGGAAAAACACTTCGCAAAAGAAACTCAAATGCTTAGAAAAATGTAAATAAGACAATGAATTTATTAAAACTGAGATAACGCTTATCAACTCTACTTTTAGTTTAGAGATGGTATTTGTTTTTTTGCACAAGGTTGTTGTGAATGGTTTGCATAGTATACCTAGATAAAAAAAGTAATAAGAAAATACCCTTTGAAGTCGATTCTCAGAATTCAGAAATACGTTTTGATGAGTTTAGGGTCTGGGGGCTAAAGGGCTGTGAGGCAGAGATTTGTTGGGTTCTAAACTTGTCGACAGAATCCCTGGCAAAAATAACAGTAGGCCTACGGTTGTTGTCCGACCTCCCTAGCATCATAGCCGAAGCCCAGTCCGGCGTTTCCGATGCGAAAATATATTATTATTTTTATTATCCTTCCACACAATCATATTATTTGCCAGTAGTAACAATTTTAACAAAAGTAAATGTTATAAATCCGGTTATAGGCGATATTGTGCCCTCTCAACCCCTTGAAATAAATACGAAATGTAAGCCGGTCATAAGATAATAATTACAGAAAAACATTATTCATAGATTTATTGATATGCTGTGCTGTGCTGACCGGGAGTGTCATTGATTTTATCATTGAGTATACTGTTTTATGTGAAAGAGTAATTATTTTTTTATCGCCTTCCGTAATGGGATATAATATTCGTTAGTGTCATTGATAGCAATTGGATAAATTATTGAAATATTGCACCGGTTTTGTAAAATTTATGTTTATTTTATTTATGCATATATTGCTCGTGTATGTTATTATAATCTATAATAGCGTGCAAAAGGGATATGCTATGGCCGGTGCCATTAGCATGGCACTGGCATGGTGCAAATTGCCAAAACATAAAAAAGTAAGGGATGCTTAAAAACAAAACCCCAAAATTTACATTCAATGAATCCTTGTATTTATGGCCTGCTTTGAGTTTGGAAGGGGAGGTTACTCAGTCACTCCCTCATGGTCCCTTTCAAACATTGCAAGATGAAAACAAAATCCACCTTGGTTCCTAGAAACTGGCTCGGGGGGATAAGGAGATCGTTGCTTTGTCGAGTCCCAAGGTTCTGAATTCGGTTTCTATAAAATAGTTGTGAAAATAATTAAAACTGCTGTACCAGTACTACGACAATACTGTATATTTTAGTTTCGAATTGTAGTTCGATTTATTGGGTACATAACGTGACAGGTGTAAATGAGTAAAATTTCACTTCATTTTCTGTAGGGAAATAATGTAAAACAACACACACAAATTGAATTTGCCCTACAATTTCTTTCACAAATTTTTTACTATAATGCTGTAGAAATAAAAGTGTGTTCATTACAAAAAAAGATTTGGAAATTATAACTATCAATATAAATTATTATTTAAATTGTTGACATTGTGAGGTTGAAAATCGAATAACTGGGGAAGGCAGCAGTGTGGCAGACCACCTAAATGGTTTAACGAATTGGCTGTTGCACACAAAAGAATATTTATAATGGGCAACCTTTCCTTCAGAATCGAAAATGGGTATTTTTGGGCCCGGGGTTGGGGGCGGGGGGGGGGGCTTCTACTCACAATTGCTACCTACCCGACATCATTAGGTGTCATTTATTTTGTGGTTTCTTATGTATATTATTTTTGATCGCGAGTATTGAACAGGCTATTATGACATGATAGTGTCTTAAATTTTTGGGTGTGTGTTCATTATTTTTGATCGAATCCTTAACGGGGTTATTTGGGATAAGAGCATAAATGTGACATTTCTTATTTTTTAATATAGTGCAATTAAAAGTAGTCGTAATCACATCGGATCGGATGGGTAGTCTCTAAAAGGTATACCCCGATGGAAAGATTGAACATAAAATTATAATTGTTATCAATTTTTGTATTTTCATTCTCACACTAGAATTATTTATGACACCTGATTGCATTATCCACTTTCTGGAGAGTTTGTTTATCTGCGCCAAATAGTGAATGAAAGCGAAAGCTTGGGCTCTGGAACGATTATGTTAGTGATAAAATGTTTATTTTATTTATACATATCGTGAGGCGTAGAGTAAATCAAATTACATCACGTAATAATTCTGTGACCGAGGGGGTAGATTCTAAATACGATTTTTTAAAATATTTAATACATTTTTTTTGGAGGTAATATTCACGTTCAATATTAACAATAACGCGCCATATTATGCTATGACCGAGTTGAAAACCTATATGAAACCCTTTCAAGAGATACAAAACAAATCAATTCACTTGAGAGAAGTATTTGACTCCAACACGTTTAGAAAAAAATTTTTCAAACAATAAAATAATATTTTTGAGTGCAATATTAGCTCATCAAACCCCACATTCGGGGTCTTGTTGAGAGGATTGTAATAACTGGTACAATCTGACAGGCAAGTTCTAATCAATCGACGAAATGTATTATGGTGATTATGATATGAAAATTTCTATCATTTTGTGTGTTAAAAACATCCTTCCAAATATAATCATACACATCGAGAATCACCACAAAACACATCTTGTTGTTGTAGCCTATACCGTAATGCTTTTAGTGTGGACTTGTCGTGACGTGACTTGTGTTTTTCCCCTTTAATTGAAGGTAAATTTAGGGAACCCATCTGTAAGTCTCCTCCACTCGCAGACGCAGACGATGTAAATCAATGGTCGGACAGAAACCCTGTTACATTCCTCGTCCCGTTCGTCACCTCGTGCACTGTCCTTCCAATGGTGTTGCTACTTGTCTCATTTCCATCTCCCGAATCAATCGGTTGTGTCATTTCATCATCAACAAAAGGGAAAAAGATTCAATCGCAATTGTTCAATGATTATAAATTCCATTTCCACTTTGATTCGTGTACAAGGAATTTGAATTCGGATGATTAGTACTCATTGTGTTGTGCATTGTTATTATAAAAATGATCTTGATACATAGTGACTAAAAACACTTATCAATACGTAATCAAAAAGAAAATCTCTGTTCAGTGTTTTCAGAAAATACAAGTAAATTCCAAATATGTGTATTATCCCCCAATGAGACACAAGATTGTGTCTTCACTCTCATTACAAGTGAAACGTTTATATCACAATACAACTTACCTTATATAAATGCTGTAGGAATCAATTTTTTGTTCCTTGGGCAAAAATAAAAATTTTCAAAAATTATTTAAATTCGTCGCGATTGTTAGATTGACAAAATTTGATGAAGGTAGCAGTGTGGATGATAATGGTTGTAACTAAATTGGTCTGTTGTAAAGTTTTGCAAAAACAAAGAGATATTTATAATGGCAGGACCCTTTCTTCCGAATCTGTTATTCTTTATGTCAATACTTCAATACCTAGAGAAGAAGACCCTTTTTTGCTCTAAAACCCGCCCCCGCCCCTCGCCCCCCCCCGCAACCCCCTAAGAATCAGCCTTCCACTCACACGTCTGAGAAGTTGCCTACCTTTACGGGGCACTTTCAACCAAACCACATTCAAACGCCCGCGTAGTTTTGACCAGTAGCGCCCAACTAGCGGATTTGCTTGAAACTAACCAAAGGGAAAACCTGACCATGCTTTCAACTCACAACCCATGACGTTTTCCACGATACCGTTCAAGAATACCAATTCCTTCGAAACGAAAACGACTTCGTTTTCAAATTGCGTTTTCAACTCATCTCCCACGAACTCAAGAATTGGGGTCCAGTCCTTATACCGTCGTTATACCATGGTTATACCACCTATACCCAGGATGTACATGAATCCGGGTCTAGATATTTTACATCCTATATTGTTACTGCTAATACCATAGAATTTAAATCATTTTGATAAAAATATTATATTTTAGCAAAAAATTTTGTAATGGAACTTGAAAAAGTAATGAGATCACACACATAACAAAACTTGTAGAAATACAGCCAAACCTTACACACTCAAAAGGAATGAGATCTAAAAAAAGGGCCAAGCTCATCTACCCTTCCACATAAACGTACAGTGTCCCATAACAGCATCCTCGAAAAGCTTGGCAAAATAGAATTTGCATGTTATTACGTTTAAATTAATTAGAAAAAAAGAACTTGGATAAACTATTACGTTAAATTAATAATCGCAAATTCTATTTTGCCAAGCTTTTCGAGGATGCTGTTATGGGACACTGTACGTTTATGTGGAAGGGTAGATGAGCTTGGCCCTTTTTTTAGATCTCATTCCTTTTGAGTGTGTAAAGTTTGGCTGTATTTCTACAAGTTTTTGTTATGTGTGTTTATTTATACAAATATAATTATCAAACTTAAATGCAAATGTTGCCGGGTACTCATTACTCAACACATGACTCGCTCACTCGTCTAACAACGACTTTGGCGTTTCCCTAGTCTGGTTGGCCAAGGCGCCCTTATAGCCGAAATGTGGGAGACGTGGGTTCAATCCCCTGGTCGAAAAAGATTTTGTAATTTCTGGATTGTATTTTAAAAATTATTAAACATGTTTTGAAATGCATATAACGCAGTGTAGTCCATCATCTGTGACAATACTATGGAAATCATAGCCAGTACGAAATACGTGAAAATATTGCAAGGTTTACTCAATCTACGAGCGGAATTTGGGGGTACCTTGACGTTCAACATTCGATAGACCTTGCATGAGCACGGCATTTCACAGCCAGGTAAATAACAAACAAAAAATATTTTTTCTCATTGTCGTTAAATAAATTTCTATACATTGGCAGTCTATTTTTCAGTTTATTATTTCTTGTAGGCTTAAATCGAAATGGATTGTGCTCATTTTGTTAGCAGTTCTCAGTTACCTGGTCACGGATGTCTGTTTAAAATTTCAGCTCAATCTATTTGGCCGTTCGGCCGTATGGGATCGGACAGACAGACAAACATACATACATACAGACAATGCTCACGGCCAAGGCCCGATCGAGTATAGCGTTAGGAAAGACTACGTTTGCTGCGCTCACTCGTCTAATAAAAGACCAAGTCATCAGCATATAAGATATAATTGATTCCTCCCATTATAGTAGATATATATCATCAATATAAAGGATAAATAATAGGGGTCCTAATATTGATCCTTGGGGTACTCCACAAAATATATTGAATACTTTTGAACTATATTTTGCAAGATTTATAAACATTTTTCTTTTTAAAAAATAATCCGCCAAAATTGACAACAAATAAGGACTACGTTATACCTGGTTTTAATTTTATTAAAAGAGGTAAAAAATGGTACTGAATCAAATTCTTTCCTAAGATCAACAAAACAAACAACACAACACAACTCAAACAAAACAAAGACGATCAACAAAGAACGACAACAAAGACACATCTCCTTAGAGATTAGATTAATTTTGTAAAAAAAAATTGTCTTATATGAAGAATAAACTTATCTTATCTTATCTTATCAGCTCCAACCTTACCATAACGTTTATCAATACCTTTATAGATAAAATCTGTAAATGCTAGAAGGGCACTTTGCGTTGACCTGCCTTTCCTGAAACCATGCTGGTTTGCACTTAAACCTTCAGATGCATCCACTTCATGTAATAACCTCTTGTGTAAATATTTTCAATAATTTTCCCTATAATTGGAAGAGTTGATATAGGTCGATAAGAATTCCTATCACTCTTTTTACCTTTACCCTTATAAATAGGCGTTACCCTTGCCAATTTCAGCTGAGTTGGGAAATCACCTACAAGAAAGAAATTGGAAATTAGATACGCTAATAATC
Organism: Sweltsa coloradensis; assembly: GCA_024449915.1. NCBI lineage: Eukaryota > Metazoa > Arthropoda > Insecta > Plecoptera > Chloroperlidae > Sweltsa > Sweltsa coloradensis. The sequence goes on along the minus strand of JAMZAV010009593.1, from coordinate 12,098 downwards.
CGACTATTGATGCGCATTTCTTAAATACTATGCATGGAATCTCTTGAATTGTTGTGGAGCTTAAAATTGTCGCGGAGCTTAAATATTAAATATGTAAAAATATTCTGAAAAAGAAGAAAACATGGTCTTTGAAACGTCGACAGAAAATATCATCAATCGTTGAATACCACCGCTAAAAAACAACCCCATCAATTAAAATGTCATCAACGGGTAGCAAGGCACTTTAAAGTTTTACAATTTTAAACGTTTTCTACATTTCAAGAAAGTAAATTTTGTTTGTTTTATTGATATTTTTTTCCTTATAAGATGTTCAAATTTAAACTGTTTTTAGACAGGTCAAACCAAACCAAAATAATAACGTTGAACCGAAAACCGAACCGAAATAAAAATAATTTTCATTCGATGCCCAGGTTATTAATTAATGGTGTTCATAGGACTACTTGTTTGGCATAATGACCGAGTATATTTTATTCTTTTTAATAGGCCTATCTGAGAATCAATATTTATAAATGATATTGGGGGACGCTGCAGTCATGCCTAAAGTTGGCTCAAATGTACCTGCCACTTGTATAAAGGATGTCCACAATAATCTGCAGATACCTACAGATGGCGGCAGTACTGTACTTGTCAAGGGTTCATACACCTATTACCATTATGGTTGCGACGGCTATAAAGATATGGTAAGTTGTAGTGGACTGGTAGCCTATTTTTTTTTTTGTTTTTTAATTAATTTTGCTGACTTGCAGAATGGGTTATGTTTTGTACAGAAAATGTAAATTAGAAGTTGCTATCTATACCCGTTTCCAAGCAAAGATAGATGGCAGCACTAAAACGCAACATGTCGGACCGATCGGTGATAGAGGCGAGCTGCTTACGGAGGGCGCTGTATATTCAGTTAGATTAACTTGATTTTTGTTACATTTCTGATCATTTGCGAAAACATTGTTGATTGTGTCATATCGTCCGCGTATTTTATTAGTAAAATTCGTAAGTTTTGGGGATAGGCTTTATTAAAAACGGGAATTTAATGGCATTTTAAATTACAGCAAATAATTGAGATTATTTGATGATATTAGCTCGAAAAGAACAAACCAAACTGTTAGGCCTAAACTATTAAATACAAAAAAAAAGTGATTCAAATAATGTTGAATGATGAAGGTCGATGATATTTTGCCAAGAAAATGTTGCCCACCAATACTAATAATTTCAATAATTTACTTGATATCTAAAAATCAAAAGCTTCTAGCAAATTATTGCCCTACACTTGTTTTGCATGTTTTCTACATCGTTTTACAATGTAAACGCAATCGGAGTAGGCCTATATATTTATCTACTATACACTTAGGACTACTGTTTTTTTTTTTAAATATACATTTTATTAAAAGTAGGCCTATTGAATAGCTGATGGCCTTTTTTTATTATTATTTTGTATGTCAATAATGGCATGACGCGTCATTCTGCAGACAGCTTTAAAATCTTGTAGGTCATATCATTATACTTATTCTATTGTAATAATATAAATCGTATTTATTATGATATTATGTATAATATTATGTAATAAATGAACAATGACGGTAAACGGTATATGTAGGCCTACATTAATTATATATATATATATATATTTTATTATATATATTTATATATATATATATATATTTTTTTAATATTGTTGGGACTTGTGCATAAGCCCTAATACAATTATTATTATTATTTTTGTTATTGTTTTGTTATTATTATTATTATTATTATTATTATTATTATTATTATTATTATTATTATTATTATTATTATTATTATTATTATTATTATTATTATTATTATTATTATTATTTTATTATTTTATTATTATGACTTCATTTACATTAAATTATCATAATAAAACTAAAGAAGTATATCTCAATTAAAAGTGCCATAAGAAGCGAGCGATACTGTATGTGTGTGTTTACTATGAGTTGGGAACATACTTGCCGGTTGGAATTTGATTTAGTATTTATTGTACCCTGTTAGCCTATATTTAGTATATAGCCTATAAATACCAATGATTTATTATGATATTACAATTAGAGAATTGTAATATGGATACAAATGCCATCCTCGGTGTCTCATGGGTGCATGGGGCGCAGGTCTGAATATAGTAATATTATTCTGGTGGACATGGTCTCGAATCCCGCATATTGGAGAGCGATTTTATCATTTTGGTGCACACCCATGCTTTTGATTATCATCAATTTTGGGAGAGCAACGACAATGTACCTGTGATTGTTGGCCTACATCTTTATAAGTGACAAACACGGAATGACATGTGTTCTTCAGGTAAGCACATAGCGCGCTCCTCCGACTATCACTGATCGGACAGTTGCATTTTTCGCCACCAGGTAGCAACCCCTTTGCTTGGAAACCAAACCGAGCTACCGGCAAGACTTGGCTCGACTAAAGGTCCATCTACAAGAGAACAGTCCAGCAACTATGACTAACCTTGTATAACGGAAACGATAACTAAAGGAGAAGGCTACGATCGTCGATGCACAATAAATAAATTTTTTCCTCAAAAATGGCGGACCTTGAAAACAATACAATTAATTTTACCATGCTGTCAAATTCTGATTGGTTCCGGTACTCTCCGGTAATGGAAAGAACCAAAAGATCAATCTTGGTGAACATTACAGTTACAGTTCAAAGGATATTTGTCTCAACGGCAGCAATTAATTAATCGGGTCATAGCTTCATGTGAAAACTAGTTACCTCCAGGCTGTTACAAAGAGTGTCCTTTACACACAAATGTTTTTGTGTGGATTGGCCCACAGCATGCTTATATCTATAGTTAACTTTGTCACAGGGTTGGGGGTGTGGCTACCGTACGCTACAGACTCTCTGCTCTTGGGTGAGAGATGCAAATGCTCAGCTGGAACCTGCACCAGTTCCAACCATTCCTGAAATTCAACGTTTATTGGTGAAAATAGAAGACAAGCCTGTCGAGTTCCACGGATCGCGAGACTGGATTGGCAGCTTTGAAGTAAGCAAATAAATAATTCAATTGCTTTGTTAGGCTTAGGACTTGAATATAGAATACAATATTTATTGGCATTTTTGATTGAAATGCATACAGTCATCTTGACAAAAATCGGTGGCTGCTGTATTATACTAAACACCGGTAGACGGTACAGACGGTCTAATGAATAAATACGTACCCTACAGTCTAGTTCCGTACCGATTAGTTACTTATATATTGTTCTGTAGGCCTAGTTACACGATGTTTTTAGTAAAGGCTACGTACATCCTACCGGTATGTCGTTAATGTCACTTGCAAATTACTTAACATCCCATCTTTGACACACTGTTAGTTGATCGATCAGAACTTGCATTGGCAGAAAGTGAGACAAAATAACATGCTTATTGTATGAAAAGTACCTATGTTGGTTAAATCCTACTTTTCTGAATGATTTGTTAATTTAATATAATTTATGTTTACACAAACAAGCAAAAACACTTGACCTCAACTATAATCATCCATAGGCCTATGAACTGAAGTAGGGTTATCACTATCAGACTAAGTCGATGCAAATTAGCCTGGGAATGGAGAAATGCAGTATAAATAAATGGGAAGCTCTTCCCGGACAATCGAATCAACAATAAAAGCTTTGAGGAAACCTACAAAATGAAAAAAATATATATAATTTTCTTTGACTATTATTTTATCTTTGTGTGGTCAACCTTTAAACGGTACCAGTATAGGGTAATAGCAACTACATCACGCATGAAGGGGGCATGCCGAGTTTTCCCTCCGTTTAGAGCCCAACTGATGGACAAGCAACCCTTATTTCGCATGTTGAACGCCTGCTCTTCTTCTTCTTCTCTTATCCCCACATTGACATATCTTGCCATCATGAGTCTTGACAACCAGTAAAGATAGGACTCCTGTTCCCTCCTGTCCATACCCCATGGCTTTTTCCCCATGTGTCCTTTAAATGTAGCGCATCTAAATAGAGTCCTGTCCTGTGTTCCATCACCACAGAGTTTACACATGCTGCTCTCCATCACACCTATTCTATGTAAGTGCTTTGCTAGCAAGTCATGGCCGTTATCTAGTCTAAACTGTGCTGTTTGTAGTTCTTCTCCTATAATGGTTTGTCCTATCATTTTCTTCCTTTCCTTGTATTAACTAGCTCACTCCACATTTTATTCTTGCCTTTCTCCTTCCATGCTTTCTTTACCTCCGAGTTTCTGGCTGATTTCAGATGTGATTTAGCTGATCTGTATGAAATGTTGTTTATGAATTTTTTTGGGTTTTTTACTTCCCATTTTAGCGGGGAAAATCAGCCTTCTCGTTTCCGTTTATGCCGCAGTGTGCCGGTATCCACTGTAGCATTACTGTGTTCCTGCATTCATCAACCTCAGGTTTTCTTATCTTGCAGTTTCTTATTTCTGCTTCTGTTTCTTCTCTACTCACTAAGCCTGGATAGATGCTCTTGAGTCTGTTAGTATCACCACCTTCCTTTCTCTAAAAGTATTCAATCTTCTCCACGCTTTGCTTTATTGCTCTCATCTCCCATCAAGTTACTCATTTGATCCTGCTGGGAATGATTCCTCAAACTCTCTACTGTGTATTCCTGCCCTGCATTCCCTTCTCCTGGTGTTTGCTGACCCATCCGTGTATATATGCAGCCACTCCTTCTCTGGGTATTCTCTGTGAATAAATCTTAGTGCCAGCCCTTCTCATATGCTCCTCTTGATAGTTCTTCTTTTTCTCTTGTATTCCTTAAATATTTAGTTGATGGTTTACTTCCAATGGTGAAAATATGAATGTTTGGTTTTCCTATTTCTTGTCTTTTTTTCAGTTTTCACTTCCCCTTTAAACTTTCCCACTACATTTCTAGCTTCATTCTGAATGTATTTTGTTTTTTAAAGGGCCTTCTTGGGGATCTCTGTTCCAATAATCTACTCCAAGCGAACCATTTTTCGTACAGGCTTCCAGCTGCTACATTTCTCCTTGCTTCCAGTGGTGGGACTTCAGCTACTGTTTCCATTGCGGTGATAGGTGTGGTTTTAAACTCCTCCTGTTATGATCCTCGGGGCTTTATTTTGGATAATGTTGAGCTTGTCCAAGTGTGTTTTTGAAGTTTTAATCAACATGGCATTTCCATATTTCAACACTGGACGTATGTATGTTTTTGTATGTCGTAGATAGTGTATTGATATTGGCTCCCCAAGTTAACCCCTGATACTCTTTTCAGTAAGCCTGGTCTTTTATTACTTAATTGGCACATTCTGTCAAATATGGCTAGACATCGCCCATTTTCTTATCCATCATTACGCCAAGATAGATTGGGTCTTCTTCGTATTTTAAAGCTTACTCCTTTGTTTTTTAAAGGCTACACTGGGGCATTGTTTCTTCCTGTTTACAATAATTGTATACGGGTTTTTGGTTTCTTTCACTACCATCCCATTTTCCTGGTCCATCCTTCTAATGCTTGCAATGCCTTGTTCATTTCTAACTCCTTTTTCTGTACGTCTCTGTCACTACACCAAAAGCACCACATCATCCGCAAATAACTTGATCTTCACCTCGCTTCTTTCCTGTATATATTGCCCCAAGTCTTTATATTATCAGGAAGTAGTAGGGCTTGTTACTGCCCCTTGTGGTACTCTTCCCTTGGGTTTTTTCTAAAACCGTGATCGTTTGTTGTTGCATCTTACTCTTATATATCTCTTTTCTGACGCCTGCTGAACGGCGCGACACTTACTACGCTCTAATTTTTAAATTCTATTCATTATTGGGACAAAACTTAAGGGGAAATAATATTTAAGAAAACATCTTTTCCTTTTCTAATGGTGTTTTAGTGATTATTTTTGAATTTTCAGACAGCTGTTAACGTATTATTCGATGTACTATTGAAATAAAAATTTTAAAGGGTTTTACTTGTTTTTTTTTGAAATTAAATTTAACAACTTCAATTGACAAAACCCTAGTGATCAGATTCGACAAGACCTCTTTTAAAATTTGCATCGGACTGTTTAGACAAGAAAAAAATTAACTTTCTAGATAGAAAGTGCACTGAACAAAAATTTATAGCAGAAGGTAATATGCAGTGTATTGTGTTTTCCCTCTAAAATACACACTTTTGCGTGCGAATGAGCCGTGAAAAACTGCACGCTATGCTGTAATTTTCGTTTAGTGCTTTTTTTTATCTAGAAAGTTTATTTATTTTTTTTGGTCTAAATAGTTAGATGCATATTAAAAAAATTCTTGACGAAATCCGACCAGTAATTTTTTTGTCAATTGAAGTTGAGAAGACATAGTTATTATTTACTACAATTCAGAAATTAAAAAAGTCCCCCCCCAACCGGGGAAACGAACCACGGATCTCCCATACATTTTTTTAAATTTCTGAATTGTAGTAAATAATAACAATTACAACCCACGGGAGTGTTTCCCGACTAAACAATATCGAGAAATAAGACATAGTTGTTGATAATTTTGAACATTTATAATGCGTAAGCTAAAGGCTGTGTAAAAAAATCGAAATAATTGCTCTAGAAGGAATGATATTTTGCTAAATTTATTCCTCTTAAGTTTTGTCCAAATCATGAATAGAATAAAAGTTAGAGCGTGATATTTGTTGCGCCGTTCTGCAGGCGTTAACTTGCGAAAAGAAGCTGCTTGTCCATCAGTACGATTTTCAGTCACGTGACTACTAGCTGTGACGCCTAATCTGTGACACTGCATAACTTCAAAAAGCCGTCCACGGTGGCTCATACTGTCAGGGCACTAGTCCGAAGTGTATGACTACGAGGGGTAGCTTCGAATCCCCCATAAGCAATCGTCCTTCATTTGTCTCTTAATAGTTTTAGTTTTAGTGCATTAATACAACCCTTAAGCAACAGAAATCATGATTATCAACTCCAAGGCCAATGTGCCCATTAATTAATTATTATTAATGATTTTGTGGCAGAAGATACCGGCTTTACAAACCTAAGCGTAAGGGAACCAATAACAAACACAGTAGGCAGAAATTAATTTCAGTCACAAAATTATATGCAAGTTTAAAAATAATAAATAATTTGTATTTAGACTTAAAGAGTCTTACCTAATTTTCCAAAGGGGCTTTAATTCAAAGCAGACCAAGTAACCTTGCCCGGGGCCGATGCTATCAACGGCAGATAATGGCCAACCAATACCTGTTTTTAAAATAGGAAATACTGACGCAACTCATTAGTCATTGGCCCAAACCACCCGCAGGCAAAGCAACAATCAGCAGGGGTAATTTTGAACTGCCTTAGAATTTATGTGAGTGCTTGTTGCTAGAATGGCTCCCTCATCGTTCATCATAGAATAGAATAAATAGGTCTTTTTTGGCGAAGTTAATCTCATCGCTTTTTTTCAACTTAACCATAGGGCCCACACTGCAAGTAAAAGATTCAAATAAAAAGGTATGAGTTTAAAATAGGAATAAGTAATTTAGTATCTAGGAATTAGTAGGTTTACCAGTACCGGTACATGTACAAACAAAGATAATTTTACATAAAAACCATCTTGCAGTGACCCGTCTACATATCATCGTCATATCACATATCAATACATATCAAAATATATATATATGGTTTCAGGTTTAAAACATTTGTAATTCAAAATTTTAAAGGTAAATATGCCAGGTTAGATGAGACTTAACTGTCTTATAAGGGCAGTGCCTTCTGAGTTTTGTGGCATCTTTCTGCCCCTCTTTGCCAAAAAGTCTGCTTTCCCCATTACCATGGGAGATTGCAGTGTGCAGGTACCCGCTGCAGTATAACTTTTTTTTTACCCCGCATTATTCAGTCTCAGAATGTATAACTTACGTTCCTTGATCTCGCTGTCCACCTCATCCTTGCTCGCACTGCTTGTATTGCCGCCATTGACTCAGAAGTATCACAATCCCGGGGATCAGGGGTTCGAACCAGTTTATTTTATTTTACTTTTATAAGGCAAAAAATTAATAAAATATCATTTTTTTTAAAATTGAAACGTTTGTAGGGATATAAAACTAACATTAATTACCGATACATGCCCACATCTATCAAACCCCAAAATATATATGCCCAAAGCCCAAAAACCCAACTCAAAATCCACATTCCACAATGTTCCTGTCCTCACTCCTCAGTCCAAATCCCGGTCTATAGAGGCCGATATGAGAGACTGGGATAATGAACGTTACGGGGCTAAAACAATCAATGGGTGCGGTGACGGGGGGTGTCGTCTATTTACATTTAGCCTGACTACACTAAATTAAAGTGGACCTTAATTTGATTTCCACGGTTAACAAAATTCTGAAGTCGGCGTTTTTGAAGGTGTGGTAGGCAGGTGTCTTTGGAACTTATGAAAAGAAGGAATGAGTCGGACTTGTGAAAGGGAAAATCAAACTTTTTTTGCTTTTTCCCAATTTTCGCGATTTGGCGATTTTTAGACTTTGTGACCGAACTGCCCCTGAACCCGAATTAACTGGAAAAAAACGAAATAAACCGAAATAAGAAATTCAGTTACGGTTCGGTTTTCGGTTCAGGCACTTTCTTATTAATAACGGTTTTTGGTTCAGGAAAAATATTGTTTTTTTTTTCGGTTTTTGGTTCGTACCGGTTCGATGCCCTGATCACAATTTTATTTTTGGGTGACCTGCTTCCAGCTTTAGTGCTTCCAATATTGCCTTTTAGTCCGTGGAACAAACGTAAAACATTTCAAATCCGGAAACCAGCACCAAAATTTAGGGCAGGTAAAAACTATTTTAGAATGTTATTTTCACGGGGGACCGCATGGTAGCAATAAGTCACCTGTCATGGCGTCCACAAGATGGCCGCCAAAATTTAATTTTAAAATTTGCTGTAACTCCCAAAAAGTAATCATCAGATTTGGACAAAATAAGTTTTGTTTTTTTCGGTTTTTTTGCTCTACAAAAATTTTCATTAAAAATTTTCCCGTAAATAAAATATTTTTTAATTTAATTTTTATTATTATTACAATGTATTGAAATTATGCACTTTTTGGTATATATCAAATTATTTTAAGTAAAATTCGCAATTGTCAAAAATTTTTTTCAGACTAAACTAAATCCGCCAAAAAACCCAAAAATTTAAAAGCCCCCGAAACAAAAATTCTTGAAACTTTTTGATTAATTAATTTTTTAAAATTAAAGCTTTAAATTAAAAATCCCAATAAAATTTTCCTTATTCCTTACCAAATTCACGTAGTGAAATCACAAAAAGAGAAATCTGACCAAATAACCCAAAAAACATATTGGGTTTCCAAAATTTAAATTCCAACCCCTTTTCCCTATTAATTAAATTTAAATTAAAATTAAATTTTAAAAAATGCCCAAAAAATCTTCTAAATTTTTGAAAAAATTAACACAATGTGTCGCCTTTGGGAATCTTTTTAAAGCTATTTTTTAAGCAAATAAATGAAAATGAAAAAATTTTTAAATTAAAATTTTAAATAATCCCCAAAATTTTTTTACTTTTAGTTAAAATAACCCCACTTTTGACATATGTATTGTTATTTAATCCAAAAAACTCGATCGATCGTCATAAAAATTACAAATTTTAAAACTGCCCCAAAATGCCAATAAATCTGAATTGCCCGGGCCCCGAAACAAAATTCCTAAAAACTTCCCGATTAATTTAAGAATTTTTTTAAAAATTTAAATTATACCCTAAATAATGTTTTTGTCACTCTTTTAACACATACAAATGCCACAAAAAAAATATAATCAATGCAAGTAAAAATTTTTTAAAAATTAATAGTCCCAAAATAAAAATTCCCTGCTACTTTTCTGTTAAATTGGGAATTTTTCCCCAAAAAAATTATTTTCCCGTAAAAAAAGCTTGCAAATGGTTTTCCCCTTTTTGGGTGTGTTAATTTTTAAAACCCAAAAAATGGTGATTAAAAACAATTTTTTTTTATTCCTTTTATTTAAATTTAAATTAAAGGGGAAAAATTTTCATGAACTTTTAATTTTTTGGGGGTTAAAATTTTTTAAAATATACTCGCATTGTTTTATTTGAAAACTTCTGTTGGGTTTTTTAAAGTTTTTTAATTTTAGTGACAAAAAATTTTTTAGATATAAATAATTTTCATTTAATTTTTTTAATTAATCGGGAATTAAGGAATTTTTTTTTCGGGACTTGGGCATTTTAGATTTAAATTTGGGTTATGTCAGTAAAATAGTATATTTTTTTGACATCGTTGAGTTTTTTTGGGATACATAAAAAACCCTACGTTTAATTTAAATTTTGGGGTTATTTTTCTAAAATGTAATTTAATTTGGTGATTAAATTTTAAATTTTTTAATTATTTTTTCATTATTTTATTCGGGTTTTAAAAATAGCTTTAAAAAGATTCCAAGGGCCCACTACATTGGGGTTAAATTTTTCAAAATTTATTGAGATTATTTGTCATTTTTTTTAAAATTAAATTTAATTAATTGAATTAAAAGGAAAATGATTTTGGGTTAATTTTTGGGGGTAATAAATTTTTTGGTTTATTGTGGTCCCGGGTTGCCCCTTGTGTGATACCTAAAGTGAATTTGGGAAGTGAAAAAGAAACTTTTTAAATTTGGGTTTAATTAATGCTTTTTTTAATTTAAATTAAATTAAAACAAAAAGTTACAAGAATTTCGTTTCGGGCTTTTAAAATTTTGGATTTATTGCGTTATTTTTTGTATAGGGGCCCGAAAATTTTATGAAGCTAGCGAATTCTACTTAAAATAATTAAATATATACCAAAAGTGCTATAATTGGGAATACATTGTAAAAATATTAAATAATTAAAAATTTGTATTTACGGTAAAATTTTTTTTAAAGCATTTTTTTAGGCATTAAAAAAAAATAAAAAAAAACTTAGTTTGTCCCAAAACTTTATGATTACTTCTTTATTTTTCAGCAAATTTTTAAAAATTATTTTTTGGGGGGCCACTTGTGGACGCCCTGACAGGTGACTTATTTGCTACCATGCGTGTTTCCCCCCTGAAAAAAACATTCTTTAAAAATGTCTTTTTACTTTCTCCTAAATTTTTTTGGGGCTTGGGTTTTCCCTTTTTAAATTTCCATAGTTTTTTGCACTTGTTCCAAAGCTATTTAAATTCCCCCTCCCAAAAATTACTGCCATTTCTTCCTGCAGGGGGGTGCCTTCTCAAATTCTCTACAGTTATTCCTGCCTCCAGCCAAAATTTCCCTTTTCCAGGTTTTTTCCAATCCGTCTGTAAAACCCCTTGGGAGCCCCCTCCCTTTCAGGAAAATCTTCCTGTATAGGTATCGAGTTTCTTTTCTCAGCCCTTCTTCATTGTAATCTTTTTTTCGGGCCCCCTTCCCCTCCACTTTCCCGTTTTAGGTTTAACCCTTTTAAACAGCACACTGAAATAAAAGATGTACACAAAATTTAAATTGTTTTGTTTAGATGGAGACTAAACTATTCTTCTTTTTTTGGTTTTTGCACAACGGTGGGGGGGGGATTGTAAAATTGGGTAATTTAGGTTTTTTGTTTTATTGGGAATGGGATTGGCTGAACAAGGTAGGAGGGGCCCAAAAATTTCAGGCCTACCCACTATACCTTTTATTTAAAATTTTTTTTTTTGGGGTGATGTATTTTAAAACCGGCACAAAATTCAATTAAAAAATTGAATATTGGTAAAATTTGCTACATCTGCTGTTTACCCTAGGGTTTTAACACCCATATGGAAATTGAATTTTATGTCAAAACAAAAAAAATAGGGGCCCCTGTACAAATGGTGAATATAAATAAATTCCCCGTTCTTGTTTGTAGGCAGGGCTTGTTCTTGCGAAATGTATCATGTGCCATGCAAGGGTGGTGCACGTCGTCGAGGGGACGACTCGCCAAACACGTTCCCCACTCGTCACTCTTTTTCACAGTTGGGAAATCCCATCCGGGGTGGGTGGGGATTCAGACTGCTCGTCAAAAGGAAACCCTGGATACACTTTTTGGACATCACTGAAAAATTTCCATCTACTTGTTGTGGTAATAAAACCCTTTTTATAGTACTTGTAGTGTCTGCCCGGTTTTTTAGTACCCACACTGATCCCCCTGGTCATCCATATTAATTGGCCAGCTGTCAAGT
>JAMZAV010009592.1:0-25102 GCA_024449915.1 Sweltsa coloradensis | reverse complement strand
ACGGGTTCACAAAAGAAAATAATTATATATAAAAATAGACTCATAACCAATCTTGGGGATTACAAACACTTACACTTAGCCTTAACATTTTACCTGCGTTAAATAGTGCTCATACTTTGGACAAAATCTTTAGTAATTTGTGAATTTCATTGAAGTGGCTGGCCTTTATGTGCTAGCTGGTTATGGGTGTTTGTTTAAAAATCTATCTATCTAAATATCTAATCTAATAATAATAATAATAATAATAATATATAATAGTCGGTGCATACTTTTATTACAACTGCCATCTTTGACTTATAATGTCCTCAAAGCGAGCTTATGCTTAAAAAACATATTATATATATATATATATATATTAGTACTTTAGACAGTAATTAAAAAAGTGACTACTAACATAACAGCGTCATAGTCGCCTACTATAAAGCCAAGTTTAAACATATATATATATAATAATAATAATAATAATAATAATAATAATAATAATAATAATAATAATAATAATAATAATAATTGTATCTAACCTTGTTTCCAACTTTGAAGTCAGTCAGGGGGTAGGAGGTTCCCACCCCATTCTGGGCTCCCCGGGGTTATCGACAGTGTTGTGCCAGATAACCAAAAATATTATCTAGATAAAGATAAGATACTCTTCCTAAAAAGTATCTAGATACAGATAATAGATAATGGACATGAATTGTATCTAGATATAGATACATATACTGGCAATGTATCTAGATAATAGATAATAGATACTTTTACAAAAAAAAATCGGCTTTAAGACCCAATTCAATTTTCTGTAATACATTTCAGGAATCTAGTCTAGGTCTATAGTCTAATAATAGGTCTATAGGCCTATAGTATTTATATTCTCACCTTCAAGTCCAGTAGTATGTTAAACTCGTAAGTAAAGTTTGGTTTGGAACATAACCCATTTTATTAGAAAAGGGTAGCCCTACTTACCTAGCTGAAAAGCATGCAATAACAATATGAAAGAATGTTTTACCCTACAAAGGTAGGTCTACACACAATAAGAAATTACAATGCTAACAAAAATATTTTACCAGTTGCATTATTTTGAGGCCTATATGAACAGGAAGGATAGTTTGACTGAAATGTTTGGGATAGGGTATTATTTTTTGAAATGGGCTTTTTTAAAGCTAAGTTTGCTATTCAAATATTAATGATATTGAACTTTCAGAAAGTTCATGTTTGTTAGCTTGAAGCCGAAATTTTGAAAAGTTCCAAGTTAATCTAAAATAATTCGATCTAAGCTTATGTTCGTATAAGTTATTTTAAAAGTTCAAATAAAAAATAACTTTTTCCCTGGTCAAGTTAAACGAAGACATTGCAAAGAGGAAGACAAACTTTTTTGGATCAGCAAAGCAAAGACTTCAATAATTATACTGACCCCCCCAAAAATTAGCTCGGGTGTTTTTTTGTTTGTTTTTCTGTCTGTTTGTTCGCTCTCTAACGGGCAAACGGCATATGCAATCTTGATGAAAATTGGAGGGGACCTTCGAAATCTCTGAACTTAGGCTTGCCACGTTTTTGGGTACAATCAAAGAAATATTTCTCATGAATTGTTCTTTTACGATTTTTTTTTATTTTTAATGCAATATTTTCGTTATATTTGGCTCGCGACCGGGCAAAGCGGCTACTTCGATCTTGATGAAACTTTATGGGAACATTTGAAATCCTTAAAATTATATATGTGATGATGTTAGGGACATTTAAAGAAACATTTCACATAGAAATTGTACTTTTACGATTTTTTCCACGATTTTTAATACGATATTTTCGTGATGTTTGAGACGATTCTGACCAAGCGGATGGGGTTACAACGTTTATATTTTACATGTACATTAAGATTATAGTAATGTACTGCCTTTTGAAGAAAAATTTTGCAAAAATTCATAGAAATAAAGGTTTTAATATAAGCCTTTTGTAGGTGTATAATTAACAAGTAATATCAAGTAACTATAGAACTTGACAATAATCACCAACAATGCTTACAGAAGCAAGCCTTTTGGCCTCGAGATATTTTGCATTCTATTGTTATCCCACGCATACTAAAAACTTACAAAAAGCTAATCTATCAATGCGACTAAAAAAAGGGTTCGCGAAGCGGCCTAGTATTCATTAAGTCCCAATTGAAAACAATGGGCATTCTTTGTTTACAAAAACCAAAATGTGAAAAGCTACAGATTGAATTGCGATCTAGGTTTTGGCCAATCTAAATCTTCACATTGAAAATCATGATTTAAAAAAAAACACTATTTTAGATGACGTGTTAGCATTTATTGATAGTGATTCTGATTTTTTGTATCTGTTATCTAATGTGAAGATTCAGATAAAAGATAACCAGAAATATTATCTGAGATAAGATAATAGATACTTTGAAATCATGTTATCTAGATAAGATAATAGATATAACACAATGTTATCTAGATGATTATCTAGATAACATTATCTAGATAACGGCACAACACTGGGAAGCCGGTTAGCCATACTTGACGCTTCTCCCACATCTTTTTCTTCCTCTGCGTCATTTACTTCACTTTCTTCCTCTTCACTGTCTTCTTCCTCGGGGACCTTCACCAGTTTTTGCCTTTTTTTTTTTTTTTCGTTCTTCCCAACATCTTTCCTGGTTAATCCTTTCCCAAGCTGCATTTCTCCTTTTCAAATCTATTGCTATAACTAAATCCCACCTCAGTCTGGGCCTCCCTCTTTTTCTCTGTTTGTTTCCTGCATCTTGTTCATACTGCATCTTCGGAATCCTGTCCTTCTGCATCCTCTTCATGTGTCCAAACCACGACCATCTCAGCCTTTCTTTCCCTAGCTTAAAGTTTAAACTCTACTCCTAGTTCTTATTTCCTTATCTTCGTGCTCCTCATCTTATTAATCTTCGTAACTCCTATTACACTCCTTTTTAACTTCTGATTGTGGAAATTAAGTCCATCAGTTCGTGTCTTAGGAGTTTGTAAACGTGACTTTGGAGCCGTCCTAGCAACGAAGCACATAGTAAATTCAGAGTTGTTCTGAATCGGGCCTTGTTGATTCAGGCGTTGATTCGCGGGTGTTGTTCGCGGGTGTCCATACCACTGATTGCTATATTTCCTATTAAAAATATCGATCTTTGGATGGTTATCGTCACTCGTCGATTGCGTCGGGCCTACAGGGTTGGCTTGGGGCGCTTTGATTTAAAGTCCTTCACTGAAAATCAGTTTTAAAACTGAGTGGATAGACTCTAATACAATTTATTTATTTATTTTATTTTAAAACAAACATTAGTATATTGTTATATTTATTAGCCTCTTTTTGGGTTTATATATACATTCACATAATATATAAATGGTTGAACATTTTGAGTTGTCAGATATTAAAATTTATAATAATGAGATAAACTTAAACCATATAAACATAATATGACATAATAACATAATTTAATTTTAAAATTGGGAGTAACATTAAAATCCATCATGGGGTTTTCCCACTGGGCCGCCTGAGTGCGACGTCAGTGCGCACTGAACGTCACGGGTTTACGTGATCACGGCACCAGTGCTGCCCTGAGTGCAACTGTCAGTGGAATACGACTATTTTTCAGTGCATAATATTGAGTGGCAATCCCCACTATCAATATGTCTCATACGCTTTCGAAGCAATTGTGGTGGATGAGAATGGGGAAAAAGTCGAAAGAAATGGCCAATGCATATTAGGCCCTATAGCCTTTCCCAAAACTGGGAACATAAACAATAAACAAAACCTCAACTGAAATGTTATGAAAATCACCTCTAGGGTCAAAAAATACTGGGGACACACTTCTACGATTTTGTGATTTCTCTAACAATTTGGTATGTTGATCAACTCATCGCGCTGTATCCAACGAAATCGATAAAAATCTACAACACAACCAAATTTCGGGGGTTCTACGGTTGCCTGAAAAATTTGCCCTCCCCCCCCTCGGGTCATGCGCCTGCGAGTGCACGGGCGGTGCAGTCCGCCCATGGAAACGATTTTTTGCACGGTGCGATTTCCAGCTACCAGGGAATATGCTACTTGCACTCAGTGCGCATCATTTGGGGCCCAGGGAAAAACGCCATCAGAAACTTTGTTTAATTTGAATTTTGGAACCCAAATTTAAAAAACTCCCCACTGAATAAAAACTTTTTATGTAAAAAATTTAATTTTTTTTTTTTAAATTAAATATGATCTTAAAAGGTTTTTAAAATTTCGATGGAATGGATTATAAAGGTTAAATGCCCGATACTGAAAAGCCCTTTCTGTCGCATCACAGATTGCTTTTAAGATGTTAAATTATTCTTATTCTCCTGTTTTAAAATTTTAGGGACCTGAATTACAGGTGAAAAAATTAAATTTTTTGTGAAAAAATGTTATAACTTCAAAAATTAACACTGGCTTGGTAAAATTTTTCAGTTTTTTGAAAGGGGCCTCAGCTATCCCTATTCCAGATTTCGTTATTGCTCTTATTGTTTTTTTTTCTGTAAAAAAATATCTTGTTACTGTGGGGTTTGAGTCTCCCCAAATGAAATTCCCGGGGACTAATACTAAAAAGTATAAAAAAAAGTTATAATTTTAAAAGTTGTGCTTAAACCAAACGATTCTTTTCTTCAACACAAAGCATGCGTTGCAGCTTGAATGTAGTTTTTTACATGTTTTCCAGTTTAACTGCTGTCTAAGAACAATCCTAAAAAAGTTAGCATCCTTTGATATAGGAATTTCCGTGGCTCATTTCCCTACTATATACATTCAATTTTCTAAAAATCTCCCCCTTACTCGTATGGAAAAAGCTAGTACTGTTTTTTGTATTATTGATGGGTCTTTATTGAAACCATTCGTTTTTTTCCTTGATGAAAAATTTCCCACTTTCTTTTCTTCGTTTCAGCTGAGTTTAAGATTTGATTACTACATCCGCAATTGAATTAAATAACCCCAAAGACAATTCAGGGGGAAAATCGTTGTATGCAAATTAACTGGGGACCTAAGAGGGCCCTGTGGAACTCCGTTTCAAGCCCCCCAAATCTATCAAACTATTTCTTTCTATTTGCTTCCTTTTTTATGTAGGTGATATCAACACCTGCGTCTTTTTTTCAAAGATAAATTGGAACCATTTCAGGGGAAACCCGCGTATACCGTAAATTCCTTTTCTGAATGGAAAATTTAATGATTTAAAATTTTATCAAGGGTTTCATAAATCAAAAAACAGCCCCAAAAACCTTTTTCGCCTTTACTATATTTTAAATCATGTCCGTCAAAAAAATGGCTGTAAGTGTAATCTACCTTTTCCCAGCCTTCTGATTGGGTTTATTATTTTATTTTTGTTTAAAAAACTTTCTAGCTTTTATCCATAATTTTTTTTTGCACTTTTGAAAAAAATTGGCAAGAGCGATATTAAGGGCTATAATTTTTTTGGGACATGTTTTTTTCACCTTTTTTAAAATTGGAAAAGTCCTGGGGGAATTTTTAAACCATTTAGGAAAATTTTCCTGTCTGTAAAGAAATTTTTTGCTATTTTTTACTAGCGGAAAAGCAAAAAACTTAGCTACCACGTTTAACTACCCTTGAGTTTATTCCCCAAAAAAATCTACTGTGCTTTTCATTTAATTTCTTTGATTATATCTACTACTTCTTTCGATGTCGTCGGTTCTACAAAAATAGATTTGCTACAAGGTAGAAGAAGCTTTAATTTATTTACCGAGTTCTGTGTTTTTTTTCACTTGCCAATATATTTTGTTTTTTGCGACTTCTATGTATCTTTTTTTAAAATATTTTCTACCCTCGTACGCGTACAAATAAAAGGGGGCCCCTGAGAAAAATTTTGTTACGCTTTGGGGGAGGTTTTTTTCCCCGATTCTTTTATACAAATTTTAATTCCATGCGTCTTTCTTTATTTGAATTTTTTTATTGCTCATCCAGTACTTTTTGGGTTGCCTTTTTTAACCTTTGAATATTTTTTTATAACGAAAAAAAATTTTTGTATTTTCTCGGGTTTATCATATTTTGCAATTTTATACAATCTTTTTTAAAGTTTTTGGGTAGAATTAATGATACCTTTAGTAAACCTTTTTGATCATGCTTTTTCGTTGGTTTATTTAGTTTTGCGGGAAAACTTGATTTAAAAATAAATAAAAGTTGTTACTATTTTTCGGCCTGTGACTCCGAAATTTACATTCATTACATCCAACCAAGATTTTTGCTAGCATGGGGATAAAAAGGTTGCATAATTTTTTTTACTTTACGCGAACATTTTTTTATACTTGTTTTTTTAACTGGAACTTAATTTATTGGGAAAAGGGCAAACTTCAAATTTGAGCGTTGTGATCTGAAAATAAAATGTTAAATTTCTACCCCACACGTCTCCTAGGGGCGCAAGTGTAAAAATTTTGATTAAGGGTTTTTTGAGTGCGAAGTGCCCTAGTTGGTGTTTAACGATGGTTTCAAGTTGAAAGTTCAAGTAAAGTAAAAAAATCATATTTTTTATTAGTATCTATTAAAGGGTTTAAAATTTGTATCACCACATAAAAGTTGTCTTGTTTTCGTATAGGAGCTTGTTTAGAATATTTTCTATTTTTGAGAGAAATGTTTTAATGTCTCCATCTGGTCCATACATTTTCACATACAGAAAGGGAGCGTGAAACGCATGGACCATACATATTATATTAAAGAAATTTCCCGCCCCCCCGCCACATTTTTTTCTAAAGAATTGGCCCCGCGGTTTGCCCCGAGCAAAGGGATGCCCAAACAAAAACCCTCGTCTATGGCGACTGGGAAAGGGGTTGACTTGATTTTTTGCGTCCTAAGGATCCATTCCTTAAATGCCCATATTTGTTTTGGAGGAAAACAAAATGTACAAAAAATCGCGAAAGAAAAAAGGGGCTTTGGGGGTAACAAAATGATAAAACCCAATGTGGGTTAGTTAAGTTTTGCCAAAAGGAAAGGGGTTTTAAAAGGCCGCAAAACAAAACGTATGTCGTCTATTCGGGGTTGCTCTCCCCCCCCCCCCCCCCTCAGCCCAGCCGTACCACCCACTTACGATGAGCCAAGGGGCAAATTAGCGCCCTTTACTTTTTTAAAACCCCCTAAGGGCCCCAAAAAAGCACCCTTACAAGTGTTTTTATCCCCTAACACACCTTTTTTGGCACAGAAATTTAAAACATGTGTTTTAAATCGAAAATGAAAAGGGAATAAAAAAACAACAACCATTACGGGCAAAGGTTTTTACGATAACTATTTGCGACAAAACTACACCCTATTTTTTCCGGGTCTTATAATTAGAGGGAAATTTAAAATTTTTAAACCGTTTTTAACACGGTGAGTATTTTTGGAATTGAATCTGAACCTTTTTTCCCATGACTTTTTTCGACTTTTTGGGTTTTTTTTTTCTTTGGGTTGCATAGTTTTCCCCTTTATCACTATTTTTATATAGCAAAAAAAAGTGGAAAAATTGGGAGCCCTTTTAAAATATTATTTCTTTACAATATTTGAAAATCAATTCTCCAAAAACATTTTTAAATTTTATGAGGATGATATAAAATGAGACTCTGGTATGATACGAAAGGTATACTCTCAAAGAAATGCCTCAGATATGCTCTCTGGGTTTATGAAAATCAAAAGGTTTAATGCTCTCAAATTATGCTTCTGGGTTTTTTTGTTTCCTTCCTAGGTAGGATATCTAAAAGGGAGCTTTCTAAGTATACACCCTATTTATGGCGCCCTGAAGGTACGCTCTCAAAATTCCCTTTCCCGGGGTATGATTCAAAGGTATGATCTTTTAAGTCGCTTTTAAACCAATGATCAAGGTTGCCCCTGTTGATATCCCTCTTTAACAAAGTATGCTCTTTTCATCTACTAATTTTGATCGAGGGTGGCGAAAAGGATAAATTTTTTTTCCCTTTTGACTGTTATGACTATATACTTGCCCCCAAATACTAAAAAAATCATGATATATTATTGTTTGTTTGAGATTAATAAAGATGAAGTACAAGTCTAGTTCTGACGACAAGAAGTAAGCTAGAAATGTTTTTCTGCTGTATGTTATTTTTTGCTAGTTTAAATACCTCAAGTTTTTCCAAACAAAATTTATAAAAAAATTTAAAAGCACAAAAAACTTTTTTTTTTAAGTTTTAAAAATAATTATTTATGCATGTTGTCGGGTAAAAGTAAAGTATGTCAAAAGGGAAACCGATACAAGGGTTTTAAAAAGAAAGATTTTTTGTTTCTTATGACAAAACGACCGTTTCAGTAGCCGCCAATTTTTGATGGCAGGTTTTCCCTTTTCTCTGAGGTTGTGCTTGCTTTTCCCAATTTTTTGTTCAGGAAAATTAGTACATGTATTATAATTTTCCATTTGAAAAGGGAAAATTTGATTTAGAAGTACGGTTTACCTTCAGTACAGCTGATTTTGTTTCCCTTTCAGTAGCTAGCGGGTTTAGGTAAATTCCTTTTTTTTTTTTAGAGATTTTGTGCGTTTTTTTGCTTTTCATTTGGGTGCTAAGATAAAAACGCTTCTTAGCTAAACCCTTTCTTCTATTTAGGTGAAAAAAAACCCTTTTTACATTCTATAAAATTTTAATTTTTCCCTTTTTTTTTTGATCATTGTTTTTGGGCATCTATTTTGAATACGACAAATCAAAATTTTTTGGGTTTGTGAAATTTAAAAAAAAAAACCCAAAGAGTGGGCCCACACCCTGCTTTTAAAGGGTAGGGGCCCAAAATTTTAATGGGGTTTGATAACACCTCGCGTTCTATACCCGGCCCCTTTTCCACCATGTTGCTAATTTTCCTTTGTCTCCCGCGAAATTTTAACAAAACGTTTTCCGGAAATCTAAAGAAAAAAATCCCCGTGGAAACAAAATAACTAAGAAACATATCTGCCAACAAAATTTGAAAAAAATGTAAGATGCAGACACAAAATAAAACTCATTTAAGTAAATAACATTTTTCTTGGGAAATTTTTGAAAGCTTTAAAGGGCTTACAATTTACATCCCAAAAACTCTTATCCTCGTTTTTTTTTTTTAACTTTTTAAAAAAAATTTTGGTTTTTCCTTGCCCTTTCAATTTTCTTTTTTGGGCCCGGGGAGTTCAAATTAATTCCGCAAATATTCTTAAATTGTTTATCGACATGTACACGTACGAAAATCGACCTATTTTGGGCACACCAAATATATTTTTTTTCCCATGTATGGGCCCTTTTTTTTAAACTGTTGAACCTTTTACCAAATACCAGAGTTAAAAATCTTGTTTTTTATTATTATTATTATTATTTTTTTTTTTTTTTTTACAATCCACATATATTCTCATGTATAAAAGGGTTACAAATTTTGACAATGTCCCATTCAACAAAATAGTAAGACAATCCCAAATATGGTTGTAGAAAGAAACAGATAGGGCAGACCCCCAATAGCATTTTTTATTGTTTTTATTAGCCTCTTTAAAGGTTCATATACATTAAAATATAAAATATATAAATACTAAAACCTTTGATTTGTCTTTAATTTTATAAAAGTTTTAAAAAACACAAAACCCTATTATTTAAAAAAAAAAAAACAAAGAGGGGTGTTCATGCAGAATCGGCAAAAAAACCTTTAAAAACTGGGGTGCTTTGGGAGAGTCGATCAAAATTTTCCCTCAAACCAAAAATAAAAACCTTTTATCTAAAATCATGGCTTTGAGTTCTTTTTTAAAAACGAGTACAATCTTTGTATTCCTCATTTGTAAGGGTACAGAATTGAAAAGGGTTTTGGGGTCCCCGACACTGCAACCCCTTTTTGGTCTCATTGATAGCTTTACACTTTAAATGCCCTTAGTTTATCCTTATTCCTAGTTTTTAAAATTATAAAAAATCTAAATTACTAGTAAATGGTAAAGTTTTTTTGTGAACAAAAATTCCTTTTTCATAAATTTTAATACAAAAGGCATGGGAAAAATGCATAGTCTTTTTGAACAGAGGTCTGCAGCTGGGCCCGGTACCCAGACTTAGTTTTTTTGACCCTTACGGGTTTTCTTCTGTAAAAAAAATTTTTTGTTGCTGTCATTGAATCCCCCCAAAGAGAAATTTCCGTAAGCATTACTGCGTAAAAGTATAAAAAAATACATCGTCAAAGAGGTGCGTTTACCTTCGGTTGATTTTTTTAGTAAAAACAGGGCATTTTGGCAGTTTAGGGGTAATTTTTTTAAATATGAAATTTTTCCAGTTTTTATGTTACTATTTAAAGCAATCCTAAAAAAATTTGCATTTTTTTGGATACTGGAATTTTGTCCGGGGCGTCCGTTCCATCTTTAAAAAAAATTTTTTAATTCTACAAAAATTCGCTTTTTTTTCTTATAAAATTTAGCATCCCTTTCCTTCTGTAAAAACGTTTGTACAAAAACAAAAAAAAACAATAAGATATTACGAATCAAAATCAATACTACGTTACATTGAAATAGAGAAATACAAAAAAAAACAAAAATCAAAACACGTTTCAAAAAAATAGGAGCTTTGGACTACACAAAATTATGATAAAAAGACAAAAAAATGGGATTTTTAACCCCAAATAATAATAAACGAAAAAAAAAGCAAATTCAGGGTTTATTTTTAAAGAGGGTGTGAGAAATAAAAAAACCCTGGGGCAAAAATAATCCGGATTTAAAACCCGTCTTTAAATGTTTTTTCAGTTTTAATCACTGAAAAAAAGTTTTTTTTCCATTCTTAAAAATTTAAAATTTATTTTTTTTCTTCTAGGGGTATTGGGGTTTTCCTAGGTGCCCGGGGCGGTAAATAGAAACCATTTTTATAAATTTAAGTTCTAGCACGGGGGGGAATTTAAATGACACCTGGGGTTTTGGCGTTGAGTTGTCCCAGGGGTGAATGAAAATTTTTTTGTTGGGGGGTTTAGGGCTGTTTTACCAGTTAAAAATATTCCTCATAAAAATGAGGTCACTTGTTTACAATAATTTTTTTTAAAACGGGGGGTTTAAACGAGTTAGACGCTCATTTGCACTATCTGGTAATTGTTTTTCATTTAAAATTTTCTTAGTTTTTTTTTTCGGTTTTTTGAATTTCTTCCCAGGTTTTTTGGGAATTTTTTTGAGATTGGGGGCCAAACAGGTTAAGGCCCTAAGAATGATCGGCTAATTTTAAAAAGAGATATGCCGTCCTTTTTGTTTTGGGTCTACTTTTTTTTAAGGTTTTCGGTTGGGCGAAACCTAGTAGCTTAGAGGCCCCCACTCTTACACTTCTGTGGGGTTTACCCCCTTAAGGGCTGATGAGATGGTTAGAAACCCAAAAGCTTTTATACTTTTTTCTTGAGTTAGAAAATTTCCTGAAATGACATAGTTGACGGAATCGGGGTTTTGGGTCAGAAAAACAATATACTGCGATTTTCTAGCGTTTTAGGTGCCAAATATTCAAAGCACACCATTTTCCAAATGAGATGTCAGGGCCCGTAGGAATTTACCTCATCTTCCCCGAAAACGGTCTTAAAAAGGGGTATCATCAGCATACTGGGCGGGTTGGGGAAATCACATGTTGAGGTAGGTTTCCAAAAAGAAAAATTGCAAAAAGAAAGGGCCCAAAAACAGAAAATTGAGGCACCCCTGAAGTAAAATTCCCCAGTGGCTGCTTGGAAAAAAAAATTAAAAATAACCCCATTTTTCCTCCTGTGAGGGTGAAAGATTTTGGGCCAGCCTAAGGCACTGCTTCAACTTTTACCCCTTTAATTTTTCTAACAAACTTTTTGGGGGGAAAATTTGGGAAATGCTTTTGCCCCAAAACCCAAAACTATGCCCCCTTTTTTTAAACCCGTTTCACAGAAGACGTTCGACCCAATTCAGCCCCCTGGGCAATCCCTTAAATCAGGATTTTAACGCAAGATCTCTTTGGGTGAAACCATTTTTGATTGGGTTTAAACAGATTATTTTTTTAAAAAAGATTTAAAACCTTAGTAACCATTTTTACCACTTACACACTAAAGAAGTCAAAAATATTTGGGCGGGGGGGAGTTTTCTATTTTTTCTCCTATTTACCTATCAGGGGGAAGGTCGCGCCCCGGGAAAACAAGCGATTTCGATGCCCTTTGGGGGACACCAAATTTCCCCGGCCCCATTTTACACCTACAAGAGTTGGGGGTTTTCCGCTATCTGGCCCCGCCCCCCCCCCGAAAAGTTTTCAAACTTTAAAATCGGGATAAAGACCTGGTATTTTGGTCCCAGGCCCTTTCCAAAAAAAAAAAACAACCCGACCACAACTCGTTCCCGTGTTAAAAAGGCTCTAAAATCGTCAAATTCCTTAAGGCGGCTGGGGGCGGGGGGCTGGGGGGTTTGGGGGGGTGGGTGGGGGGTGGGGGGCGTTCTCCCCGGAGAGTTTTTTAGCCTAAGAGAAAACGGGGAAATCTTAGAAAATATGAAACTTTTGGGCCCACTTGGTGTATTTTAGACGCATTTCCCTTTTGGGTTTTAAAACCAAAATCGGGGAACAGGGGCCGGGGGAAATCAAAATTTGGATTTATAATCCAAAAAGCGTAATTACCAAGGGGTTTAATTTTTACAAAAATTGAAATTTAACTGCTATTAACCATTATAAATATCTTGCGTCCCAAAAAACAAAGGGGTAAATTTGGGGTGACCCTGGGCCCCCCCCAAAAAGACAAAAAAAAAACATATCTGAACTTTTAAGAAATGAAACATTTTAAAGAAAAAGCTACAACTGAGTGTTTTTAAAAGTGGAATACCCTTTTTGGGTATCTCTATTCTTTATCACTTTTGAATTTTGGAAACAAAATTTGGGGGGGAACGGGTACCGGAAAAAAAAACCCAAAAAATTTTCAAAAATAGGTAAAAACCCCTTTCTCTTTTGAAAAATACGCCCTTTCCCAGGAAAAAAGGTTCATTTTTTAGGAAATTTTAAACTTGGGCCCCCCTCAGAGTACCTCAAAAACAAAAAAACCGGGCAAATTGGGGGCCGGGGAAAATCAAAATCAAAATCAAAAACAAAACGCCCCTAATTATCAGGGGGTTTGTAATTTTTTACCAAACTTTTAAATTAAAATGCTCTTAAAAACCAAATTTTAAAAAAAAATGCTTATGCTAGTGGGGTTGGTCTTGTTGTTAGCGTATCTGCTTCCAATGCAGAAGGGGCCCTGGGGTTTGATTCCCGCTAAAGTCAAAGTTTTTTAACTTTTTGTTTGGACTTAAGTCTATCAGTTCTTGTCTTAGGGGTTTGTAAACAGGGACTTTGGAGCCGTCCTAGCAAAATTTAAAACGCCCTAATTTTCTCAAGGGGGTATAATTTTTTTTACAAGCTTGAAATTAACACGCTTTTTAAAACCCTTAAAAAATATCTTTGCTTATGCTAGTGCGTTTTGGCTTGTTGTTAGCGTATCTGTTCCCAAGCAGAAGGGCCAGGTTCGATTTTCCCCCTAAAGTCAGAAGTTTTTTAACTTCTTTTGGACTTAAAACTAAACAGTTCTTGTCTTAGGAATTTTTAAACGGGGACTTTTGGGGCCGTCAGCAAAAATTAAAAAAGCGTAATTACTCAGACGTAGTAAATTTTTACAAGCTTGAAATTAAAAAATGCTCTTAAACCCTTTTAAAATATCATTTCTTATGCTTTGGGGGGGGTTTGGGGGGGGGGGTCTTGGGTTGGGTTTGCGTATCTGCTTCCCAAGCAGAAGGGCCAGGGTTTTGATTCCGCTAAAGCCAGAAGTTTTTTTTAAATTCCCGATTTGGACTGAAGTCTATTTAGTTTTTGTCTTAGGAGTTTGTAAACGGTGACTTTGGAGCCGTCCTAGCAACGAAACCATAATAAAATTTTAAAAGGGGTTCTGAATCGGCCCTTTTTGATTTGGCGTTGATCCGCGGGGGGTTCGCACTGTCCCCCTACCACAGATTGATATATTTCCTATTTAAAAATATCGATCTTTGGTTGGTTATCGCTCACCGTCGAAATTTCGTCGGGGCCTGCAGGGTTTTGGGTTGGTCGCTTTGATTTAAAGTTTCCCCCCCTGAAAATCAGTTAAAATTTCGAGTGGGGGGCCCTAAATAAAAAATTATTTTTTTAAAATTTTTTAAATTTTTTTATTTAAATTTTTTTTTTATTTTATTTATTTTAAAGGGTTTTCTTTGGGGGGACCGGGGCCCCAAAAAAAGTAAAAAAAAAAACTTTTAACTTAACAAAAATTTTAACATTCCACCTTTAAGCAAAAGAAAAACAAAAAAATTAAATCCAACCAAATACAAAAATTTTTTAAAAAAAAACGGCAGCCAAACCTCCTTCAAAAGTATTCGGGTTTAAAAGCTGTGAGATATAAAAGTTGAGCCCCGCTTTTTATTCTTTCTCCCTAGTTTTCGCTTTTAAAATAAAAAAAGATCTTTCGCCTGTTGACAGCGCCAACCAACGATTTTTTTGGTAAAAAAATAAAATTTTTTAAAATCGAAATCATAAAAAAAAATTTCCTTGGCCCTTTAATTTGGGTTTATGGGCCCAAAATTTTTTTTTTATGATTTCGGTTTTTAAAAAATTTTCTTTTTTACCCCCAAAAAAACGTTGGGTTGGGCTCGTCAACCCGGCGAAATGATCTTACTTATTTTCAAAGCGAAACTAGGGAGAAAGAATAAAAAGCTTGGCGGTTGGCTCAACTTTTATATCTCACAGCATTCACAGCCGAATACTTTTGAAGGAGAGCTTGGCTGCCGTTTTTTTTTACAAATTTTTGTATTTGGTTGGATTACCACCTACATAATATATATCACCTACACCATCCTATTTTCTATATTTCGACATGGAGCTCAAATACTGATACCGCAAATATTCTTACATATGCTTATCGATATCTTACACGTATCGAAATATCGATCTATTGCACAGACTAATATATTTTTTTTTATGTATAGGCCTACATTTTTAACTATTGAACCATTTACCGAATACCAGAGTTACAAATCTTGACTTTTAATTTTCTATATTTCGACATGGAGTTCAAATACTGATACCGCAAATATTCTTACATATGCTTATCGATATCGTACACGTATCGAAATATCGATCTATTGCACAGACTAATATATATTTTTTTCATGTATAGGCCTACATTTTAACTATTGAACCATTTACCGAATACCAGAGTTACAAATCTTGACTTTTAATTTTCTATATTTCGACATGGAGCTCAAATACTGATAGCGCAAAATATGCTTATCGATATCGTACATGTATCGAAATATAGATCTATTGCACAGCCTACTATATATTTTGTCATGTATAGGACTACATTTTAACTATTAAATCATTTACCGAATACCTGAGTAACAAAAAAATCTAAAATGTAACTCTTTATGACTAATACTTACAAGAATTGGGTTTGACCAAGCCATGGGACGTTATTGCATGGCTTAAGTCAAAAGAGCGCGTTTTGATTTTAAATGTCTCTTGAAAACTTTGGCCCCACAGTTTGGCTTCACACTGGAAAAATAATTTTCTTATGTGGCGCTGCCCAGATCGTGTAATTACGAGTTGGTAGACCGAGAGCCAGTGACAGTTTCTATTGCCTCATAAGGTACATATGTTTGGACCATTGGAGTAGAAGCGGAAATTCAAGTCATTTTCAAAAATACGCGTCTTACGAGTCAAAGCGGGGGGTTTACCCGTCAGACCCCCCAAGTGGGCCCCAAAAAGGGTCAAATCTGCCCTTTTAAAGTATACATGATTAAAACATACGAAAATTTATAAAATAATTAGCCCAAAAAGAATATCACTTGCCAAAGAGCTGCGTTGGGCTGTTGACC
Organism: Sweltsa coloradensis; assembly: GCA_024449915.1. Taxonomy (NCBI): domain Eukaryota; kingdom Metazoa; phylum Arthropoda; class Insecta; order Plecoptera; family Chloroperlidae; genus Sweltsa; species Sweltsa coloradensis. The sequence goes on along the minus strand of JAMZAV010009592.1, from coordinate 9,324 downwards.
CGTCAAAATGCCCCAAAGTGGGCCCCAAAAAAAATAAACTCTGCCCACAATGAGGTATACTTGATTCAAACATACGTCTTTTTTATAGTGAAAATTACCATAAAAAACGAATGTCACTCGTCAGACGAGCTGCATTAAGGCTTTAACCCATTCGGTAACCCTCAAAGTAAGCCCCAAAAAAGTCAAATCTGCCCTCTCAATAGGTATACATGAATTCAAGAAAATCGTCATTTTTTAGAAAAGTTACCAGGAAACGATATTACTCGTCAGACGAGCTGCTTTGGGGTCTTTGACCCGTTAAGTAACCCCCGAAGGGGCCCTCAAAAAGGTTGATTTGTCCCCATAGGGTAAACATAATTCAAACAAAACGTCTTTTTATAGCCCATTACCAAGAAATCGAATATCACTTGTCAGATGGGTTGCGTCTTGCGTTGGGGCTTTGACCCGTTAGGTTACCTCCAAAGTGGGCCCCCAAAGATGTCAAATCTGCCTTTAAGACTGTTTGCCAAGCTCGGGCCAACTTTTTTTTACAATGTTTAATGCCCACGTAAAAGCATGCTTGATCATCAAATCCCTCTAATTTCACATACATAACGTACCGATTTTTTACCTTTAATTTTCAGCCAAAAATCTGTATTTTTGGGAGGCTGTTCAGAAAGGATGAGCGTATGTCGCTATCAAAGCACGTTTTGAGATTTCAAATAATTATATCCTACACAAAATCGGTAAATTTCTACAAATTAACAGTGGTGTCATATTAACGGTCATTTAATAAGAAAAGTGAGCAATATTTGGAAAATGTGCCTATACCCCCTATTACACATTCTTACTTAACATTTTGTTGCAAAGCACAACCCGATAGGACCACCGATAGAGCTTCCAAGTGATCCAGAGTCCAGACTTTACCTCTGCGCTCTGCGTCAAAGCCTGGTTTTCTCGAGCTTGCCCCAGAGCATGGCTCTGCTAATCGTAAAAGGCGATTCAAGAGAAAAGTCCCTTGCAAACATCAGCTAGTAGATGGTAAGTATATTACTCCCCGAATCTAGAGACGAGCTCTGGCAATCGTCGTCGGGACCTTGCCCCCTTCCCTTGACTAGCTCTCCGACGACGATGACAATGACATAATGAACGATGACAAAGGGACGATGACGACCGGGGACGTGAGACATCCCCTTTCCTCCCCTTACCCGTGGCTGGTTCTGACCAGCATGAACCCCCGTCCCCCTAGGTTAGAGTGGTGTATTATGACCTAACGGTTGACGCGCCCTTAATCCAAATAATCCAAAAAGTCTTAAGGTATACATAATTGAAACGTTCGGCATTTCTATAGTATTAATGAGACCATGAAAAAGAATATTACTCATCATTATTTCATCATTTTTGGTATTTATGTAGGCCAATATTATATATATATATATTAGAATCACAATTGTAAACTTGTCGGGTTATTTCGCCACGTCGATTTGACTTCCCCATGTCAACGTTTCTGGACCGCTCTGGGCCCCGTCATCAGGACGACTCGTCGACTCGTCGACGAGTGACGGGGCCCAGAGCGGTCCAGAAACGTTGACATGGGTAAGTCAAATCGACGTGGCGAAATAACCCGACAAGTTTACAATTGTGATTCTAATACTTCGGGCCACGAAAGCCTTAAAAACTTAATATATATATATATATATCTATAATCAACGTGGATAGAGATAGGAGTCAACAGCTTACCTGAGATGTAGAGGTGGCTGCCATAGTTGAACACAGATAAAAATATACACAAACTTATTACTAAATAGTCACGAGACGTTTCGGCCTTGCCTTCTTCGGTCGGAAGAAGATCTCAGGTAAGCTGTTGACTCCTATCTCTATCCACGTTGAATTATACCTAGCCTGGTTGGCAACTACCTATTTTTTATATATATATTTTATATATATAATATATATATATGTCATTTTTTTAAAGTTTTACGGTAAAACCACGTACCTTGTTAAAATTGCAGTCCTGGTTGGACGTTGTCGAGTGGGTGCAACGTTTCGCCAATGTTACAATTGGCCTCTTCAGGCGAGCGTCGAGCTGTTACCAGGCCGAGCACTGTCACTGCAGTGTGCGTGTGCAGTGTGCAGTGACAGTGCTGGGGCCTGGTAACAGCTCGACGCTCGCCTGAAGAGGCCAATTGTAACATTGGCGAAACGTTGCACCCACTCGACAACGTCCCAACCAGGACTGCAATTTTAACAAGGTACGTGGTTTTACCGTAAAACTTTAAAAAAATTACATCATATCCCAACCACGAAAGTCTAAAAACTTATATATATATATATATATTTTTCAACCTTGGGTTTTATTGTAGGCGACAATGACGCTGTTAAATTGGTTCCATAACAGAAATTTAAAAAAATCCCATATGTAAAATATATAAGATGTTTAATACAGACCAAGATGGTTCCTCTATGATCTGTCCCCTTCGTCACTTGATGAGATATCCCATGCTATAGAAGGGGAGAATTTCGATGAGGATGATGTTGACATAGATGTTTCGGAAGCAGCGTACAGTGATGATGAATGTGATTACAGTTTTAATTGTTTCACAATTTATTTATTCTAATGCTCAATTGTCTTTGATAAAAAGTATTTGCATGTTTTCAACGCATGTAAAAGATATTACTATGTTATGATATGATGATGATGATTACTAATAAAATGTTAAAGCGTACAAGCGTACAGTGATTACGAATGTGGTAAAAAGTTTGATATTTGAAGTTAATTATACCAAACCAATTTATATATCCTAATCTTTAATTGTTTGTAACTTATAAACACTATTTGCATGATTTAACACTTAAAAATTCTTACTTATGATATGATATGATTACTTCTGAAGATTACTATGATAAAAATTCAAACATACTGTGATAACGAATGTAGGGAAAGTTTTGATGTTTGGATTTTATATGACTTCCCAATTTATATATTCTAACCCTCAATTGTTTGTAACTTATAAAAACTATTTGCATGTTTCCAAACACAATATTAAAGATTATTGCTTAATGGGTTATCATATGAGGGATAATTACTTACGTAACTTATGATGATTTATGATCTCATTACTTATTTCATAAAAGAAAATGATTGTCAATGATTATCTTGTTCGTTTATCCAATATCAAAAGTTTAAGCTAATCTGTGATTTAAAAGTCAGAAACCGTCATAGTATCATGCAACAAGTATAGTAAATTAAACACAACTCTTAAATTGGTTAAAAAATAAAATTACACACTCTTTCAGTTTACACCCCTAACATACTATACATACACCATTATAATAAATAATTACCATAAGCCCGAAGTATAACATGTCTTCCTGTTTTTTATTCATCGATCTATATCCCAAAAAATAAAAAAAAAGTGTAGTTGCAGGGCTCAATGACCAAAATATGCATACACATCATGACTCCATATTATCGCCACGAATCCGATTAAATCCAATATAATTTCGTAAGTTATTTGAGACAAAACATTTTTTAACTTTTTTTTTGGGGGGGGGGGGAGTAGCGGGTAAGGGCCTAACACAGCCAAATCGACAAGTGATATTTTTTTCCCGAGGTAAATTTTTTCTATAAAATGCCGTTTTTGATATGATCATTTTTAGGGCCCCAATTCCGGGGCCGTCTGACGGTCAAAGTCGCAAACGCGATCGTCTGACGACTAATATTAGTCCTCCTGCAGTGCGATCATGTAAGCTTGTAGAAATCGATTTCTATAGAAAGCTCATGAGCTCTCTATCGTTTATCCCCATTCTGTGACAACTATCCTAAAGTCCGACCACGTTAACTCGTGACATCACTTTCTCTATAGACAACGATAACTACAGTGACAAATATTTAGCGTGGGGCATAGGAGATCGCGTTACGAGTTGTCACCTATAGAAAGCTCAAATTACAAATGGCGGGGCTTGTTTCATATCAATACCGCTGTGATGTATGAACATTTGAACTACCCGCCTAGAGCACTGCAGTGTAGTGGAGCTCTGTGTCGTGGGATCTGAGGGGCGGGGTTAGTAGTTGCTGTCTTCCCGTCTTGACTTGCAAGGAGCGATGTCATGTTAGCCTAGCATCCTAGTTGATTGTAATTGTATCTATTTCTAATAAAATACTGTTAATCTATATCTAAATATCGAGTGATGATTCATATGGCGCCCTCATAACATATACTTAACACTGGCGACGAAAAGGGAAATGCAAAGTAAGTACCATCTCGGAATCTGAAGGCCCCAGGCCAACGCAAACAGTAGGCCTAGGCTAGGCAAAACGCGCCAAGCATGGCGTCCGTCGGGAAAATCGACGAATTCAACCCAGAACGACAACTTTGGGAAAGGGAATATATGGAGAGGGGTGGAATTCTACCTTCTTGCCAACAACATTGAAGAAGAGTCCAGGAAGCTGGCAGTGCCTTCGTGAGTGTTGTAGGCAACGCGCCTATACACTAATCAGGTTCGGTCGTGGCGCCTAGAAGGCCTAACGAATTGACATTGGCACTATTATCGACGGCAAAAAAGAACCATCTTCACCCAAACCCTCCGAAATAGTGATGAGATTAACTTCCCTCGAAAAACCCCGAAGAGAGGGGAAACAACGCCCCAGTATGTGTTCGAACTCCAAAAATAACAAAAACGTAACTTTACAGGGAGATTTGAACACTAGACTACGGACCAGTTAGTTGTAGGCATTTGCAAGAGCCTTACAACGAGGGTATGGGAAATGAGTGATTCAACTTTGAAAAAAAAGCCCTACAAATGGCTGTAAGCAGCGGAGGGAGCAGACAAAACATGACGCATGAGAGCTCCAGCCAACAATGGGTTAGCAAGGAGTCAACACCCTTTCATACAAGAGGGCAAGGATGTCATCACAACAAGGTACCACAGAGGGACGGCTATGGTGCGGTTATGATCATCAAGGACAATCATGCAATTGCTAACGAAATGTCATTTGCAAAAGGGTGGAACCTGAGCGAGTTGTTTAACAAAACAGAATCCCAAAACAAACAGTCAAGAAAAACAAAACAGTCGGCAAGCTTCAAACAAAAGCAGGAAGGGGATTCAAAGTACACATGCAATTGAACTACAACAGTCAGAAAAAGCTGTACGAAACAACCGGTAGCCAATGTTTTAAGGTAACATCAATCTATGGACAAGCCTTTGCCTAGCACAAATTAAATGGTTTTTTTTTCAATGCATACAATGGAAGTAGACTCTGGATCTGCATGTTCAATAATCAATGACATAACTTTTAACCAGTTATTGTCACAGTCATTATCCTACACAAGCATTAAACAGACAGGCATAGGGCTAAAACTGGTCACAAGAAATGCTGTCGTGTTGGTGAAGCCATAAAAGATGTAGTCATCAAGGGAAAAGGGCATAAATTCCAATGGTGGTTGTAAAGGGGCGGGAAGCGTCTCATAGGCCGCAACTGGTTTAATGCCTGGGATCTCCATCAGGGAAAAAAAAAAGTTGACTCACAGAGGCCTTTGACCTAAATGGGAAGAAGAATTTCAGCTCGTGTTCAACGACGAACTAGGCTCCACACGGTCCCAAAATCGGTTTCATTGAAGGAAAATACTACGCCTAAATTCTTACGAGCACGACAATGTACCTTTTCCACTGCAAACAAGGTTAATAAAGGAACTGGACAGGTTACGAAATCGGGTTATAGAACCGGTGATTTATTCGGAATGGGCATCACCGATTGTGGCAGTTTTGAAAAAGGGCAAACTTTAGGATTTGTTGTGACTACGAAACACAGTAAATCCAGCGCTAGTAAAAGACATTTCCATTGGGCCCCCAACGAGGCAAATCCTGGCTACGATTGCGGTGTGTGAAGTTCTCCAAGCTGGACTTGCCAAGCATATCAAACAATGTCCCGTAAACAGCAGAGGCCTTTACTGACAATCAACACCTTAAAGGGGTTATTTAAAATGAAAAAGGGTTTTTCCGTAACGGGGTATCGAGCGCACCTGCGATTTTTTCCAACGCAAAAATGGAAAATTGTTAGCGGCATACCCGGTGTGGCGGATTTCTCGACGATATCCTGGTATCGGGGAAAACGCAAGAAAGAACACGGACGAGCCCGGGTTTAGGGAAGTCCCTTTAAGCGGATTGACTCTAAGGGCTGCGCTTGCAAAGATCAAAAAGCCAATTTGACCTTTAACAAGTACCCAAATTTTTTGGGGTTTTTAATTGACAGCACTGGGGTTAGGCCAACACAAGACAAGGTGAATGCTATCGTACAAGCACCGAACCCAACTAACAAGTCAAACTTCGAGCGTTCCTCGGGTTATTTCAAATTCTACAACAAGTTCGTGAAGAACCGGGGCAGTCTTCTGGAACCACTTCACAGACTGCTAGACGATTTCCAGCTCTTGGAAGTGGAAGAACAAGAGGAAAACGCTTTCCTTTGAAGCTTAAAAAGAGATTACAATCAGCTGATTATTAACTCATTATGATGAAGACAAGCCAATCGAGCTAACAGTGATGCATCTCCGGTGGAAAACGGAGCAGTCTTGTCTCATGTCAACAATCAAGATCAAGGGAAAAACCCAATTGCATTTGCGTCAAGAACACTGACAAGTACAGAGCGTAACTATTTTCAAACAGATCGAGAGGCGTTAAGCATAATCTATGGCGTAAAACACTATCATCAAAACTTGTATGGTCGCAAATTCAGGATTGTAACAGATCACCAACCACTCTTGGGGTTGTTTCAACCCTGGGAAATCAATTCCACAGATAATTTCACCAAGAATTTCTACGGTTTGGAGCATTCTACTGTCCGCTTATGAGTACGAACCCTTTTTTATCGCCCGGGTAAACAAATAGGTTAACGCCGACGGACTAAGCCCGGTTACCGGTACAACACCCGGATACCGAAACTCCAGCACCAATTGAAGTACTGTTTTTTGGAAGCATTGGACAAACCACCGATCACAGCGGTCGAGATAGAAAAGGTAAACCAAGCAAGATCCGGTATGAGCAAGGTCATTGAATGCGTACTTACAAAATGGACGCATGACCCCAACAAGGACAATTTCACAGCATACTTCAGGCGACGTCAAGAATTTTCGATTCATCTTGGGGGTTTGCTTTTGGGGAACGAGAGTCGTTATACCAGAAGAACTACTTTAACGGGTTTTGAAATTGGTGCATGTGGCCTCATCCAGGCATTGTGGTCATGAAAAAACTTTTCTCGCGCATATGTATGGTGGCCGGGAATCGACAACGACATTGAAAACTATGTCAAGAGATGCAAAATTGTCAAATACAAAAGACATGAACCAGCTAAAAACCCCTCCATGTCCTTGGAAAATGGCCGACAAATCCTTGGTCGAGACTACACGTCGACTTCATGCCCATTCATGGGAACACTTTTCTCATTTTGGTAGACGCCCCATTCCAAGTGGACAGAAGTGGTTATAATGAAAAACTTAACATCATTAGCAGTAATAAATCATCTACGAAGAATCTTCGCAACGCACGGGCTACCAGACAAATTGGTTTCCGATTTAAAGGAACGGCGTTTGTCTCGGGTGAAATGAAGGAATTTCTAAGAAGTAATGGTATTACGCATGTTGCCGTACCACCATTCCATCCTGCATCAAATGGACAAGCTGAAAGAACTGTTCAGACGGTGAAGGGAAGCCCTCAAGAAGATGAACAAAGGGAACATTCAAGTCATGGTCCCCAAAATTCTTGCTACATCAACATAACACTCCGAGCACGGTGACCAACAAGAGTCCTGCTGAAATTCTAATGGGTCGGCGTATCCGGACAGCCTTGGATCTTTTGAAACCAGACTGGGCAAGAAAATGCCCCCAACTCAGGGGGAAGAATGGGAACGCCAGAAGCTACCTGAGCGAACTTTTTGAAGAAGGTGCAGCAGTGTTCGTGCGGAACTATGCCGATGGAAACAAGTGGAGCCAGCAACTGTCACCAACGTCGGCGGCCCACGAACTTCGAAACGCAACTAGAGATGGACGGACCTGGAAAAAGACACCTAGACAACTGAGGGGGCGAGACTCGCGGTCGACAGAAGACTATGAAGAGGCAGTGAAACCCAACCTGATTCTCCTTTTAGAACCATCCCTAGTAGGAAGGGCTAATGAAACCTCTGCCCCTCCATGTCATTCTCCCCAGCAAAGGGTAAACCTCACGTCCTCGGCTAGACCTGGGCCCATCTGAAAGACTTTGTTACTGATTAATCATGTATCTTTAAAAACGCTAATTGATAAATTTAATTCAAATCATACTTGTAAAAAAATCCAGAAAGGAGGGGGTGATGTATGAACATTTGAAACTACCACGCCTAGAGCACTGCAGTGTAGTGGAGCTCTGTGTCGTGGGATCTGAGGGCGGGGGTTAGTAGTTGCTGTCTTCCCCGTCTTGACTTGCAAGGAGCGATGTCATGTTAAACCTAGCATCCTAGTGATTGTAATTGTATCTATTCTAAAAAGTACTGTTTTAATCTTATATCTAAATATCGAGTGATGATTCCCTATGGCGCCCCTCATAACATATACAAAAACAACCGCCTCAGCTCTTTTATATTTAATAACAATAAATGATGCACTTTAGATGTTATTTGTTACACGTAGATCACATAACAAGGTAAAGCAGAACAATAATAAACTATCTAGGTTCAATAACTTTTTCAAATAATCTTCAAATTGCTCAGTTTTCGTAGGCGTATGTTTTGGCCTAGCCCATACTGTGCGTAAGCTTACCATGAAGGCTAGATTACAAGGAATCTAGTCCACCGTGTAGCCGGCATCCATACGGCCGTACGAAAATATGTAATTCATAAAAGACTATTTTGAATTTGCCTCCCTCTTGGCACAGCTTGCTACAGCCTTCCGAGTTTTTCCAGCCGTCAGCCGTGTAGTGCCATGTTGGCCTGCAAAAACAACCTAACCTTCTTTACATTGGTGGGTGACAGTCCTGTCAAACACTGCGCTTAGGGGGGCCCAGGGCCCAGGGGTAGTAAGTCCCCTATTATTTTCTTTTAGGGCCAATTACGACCAGTCATATCACAGTGTTAGGTCTAGTCAATTTAAGCCCGGCAGGTAGGAGTAGTAGTATAGAATAGTACAGTAGAATAGAGGCTTTTTATGCTTAGCCTAGATCGCAGGCTCCTCTAACCTTACTTTTTGCATTAGTATTCGGTTCTAGGGCTTTTGGTGGTAGGCCAATATGCCATATGCCCGACACACATATGGAATGGTCAGGGCTACACAATGGCCTTTGACCGCAGTTATTATTTCATCCCATTAGCCCCTTTATCCT
>JAMZAV010009591.1:0-25154 GCA_024449915.1 Sweltsa coloradensis | reverse complement strand
TTTGGCCCCTTCTTTTTTTCTTTTTTCCCAAAAATGTGCTACCAAGTCAAAACATAGTTAATGGCTTTGAAACCTGGCTATTTTAGAAAATCAAATATTTTTTTTCAATTTTTTCTGATCCGGTACACGACCAATATAGCCACCTCAAAATAATTTTCAACTTCAATTCGCCAAGGCACACCATTCAACGTAGGGTGTGGTGTTTCTGTGACATTAATTTTCAACTGTTTTTCTATGGTCTGACTGAGAGAAAACAGATTTATTTTAACAATTGCCTTTCTGCGAATTTTTTCGTTTGGCGGTACAAATCGGTAAAAAAATACCGCCAAACGAAAAAATTCGCATGAAAGACAATTGTTGAAATAAATCTGTTTTCTCTCAGTCAGTCCATAGAAAAACAGTTAAAAATTAATGTCACAAAAACACAACACCCTACGTTGAATGGTGTGCCTTGGCGAATTGAAGTTGAAATTATTTTGATGTGTCTATATTGGCCGTGTACCGGATCAGAAAAATTTGTAAAAAATATTTTTGATTTTCTAAAATAGCCATGTTTCAAAGCCATTCACTATATTTTGACTTAGTAGCATATTTTGGAAAATAGAAAAACGCGGTGGAATAGCCTTAACGGAATGGTTCGTGAAACTTGTCAAATCACTGAGACCAACGATATTATAGCTATCGAAATACCAAATACACCGTTATAAGGTCTATGCATCTTCTCCATGTTGCTCAAACCATATGCATCTAGCGTTATTGATTGTCATAATAGGCCAATATGAGTGAAGCACCGTAATTCATGGAATGTTCTATCATTTATTTGCCGTAAATTATACTAATATTTTTTTACAAGATGGCGGACGAAGATCAAAGTCTGAAATTTTTGTCGGTTTAAGGCATAAATAGTGGGGATATTGAGAAGAAAAATTATTTTTTTTTTCGTGAAAAACTTTAAAGAATAAAAAATAAAAACACAAAATTTTCAAGTTTTGGAATTTTGTATTTTGTTATTTTGGTGAAATTTTAGGTTCATTTTCTAATAATAATTCCCAACTACAATTGAAGATATTGTTAGCAGTTAGAAATAAAACACGTTGCACTATTGTTGACTATGAATTTAATTTTTTTGTAATAATATAAAGAACAGTGAATAGTCCAACATGTTTTATTTCTAACAATTTACCTGTTCAAAAAAGTCTCTTATTTAGCACATGGTTTGCATTGTTAAAATTTATCAATCTTTCCCCATCTATATAATATACTCAACCAGCCACTAGGTCAACCAAATCAAAGCTTGACTTATTTGTAAGGTCTTGCTTATGTCACCTAAATAAATGAAACGATTAAAATAAAATACAGACATATATTTAGTAAATCAATTATAGCATTTTCCAGCATGCAATAGGCCTACGGTTATGAATAATTATTTTTGAGTCACCAACCAGACTATCTAAAACCCAACAAAAACCTAAAAAACTTAATTAGAAATAAAGGAACACTAAAACTAAAATAAAATGGCAGGGAAACACATTAAAAAACGTTGTACAAGAAATGTATTATTTATTATTTCAATGTGGTTGATAATTAGTAAAAAGCCCCATAACCAACGCCAAGGAGTCAATCAAAATGGGGCCTTTTTTAAAACCAAAATGGGTCCTTTTCTGTTTGTGGAAAGGTTAAACCACCAGAGTTCAAGCGTATTGTCTGTCAGAAATAATTGGAGCAGACTAAGAGAGAAAAATACATTTGTGGAAAGACATAACCACTAGAGTTCATGCGTACTACGAGCAAGCATGGATATGATGAATTAGTATATTATGACGAGAGAAGCTATAGAAGCCTAGAAGTCTTTCATGGTTTTTGTAGGTCTTGTTGCACGGAAAAATACACAGGGCGATGTCCTCACAGTCAGGACACATGTAGCTAGTTTCCTTCCGACTGCCATTCTTCTTGCATACTACACATCTACGCGACGGGTGTTGCTCATTGCCAGTAGAAGGAATCATCTCAACGAAATGGCGTCCTTGCAAACAAAGCGGTGACGGCCCCGTCTTTCTGCAGTGTGCCATTCAGACGGGACATGATGTTGTTGTTCCAGAAGTTCCGCAGTTACCGTTTCTTGGAACTCCAAATAACTAGTCTTTTCAGGCCGAAGGCAGCGCCAGTCGATATATGGTGACATTTTTTGTACAAGTTAAAACAGCTTCTTCAATATTGGTCCCGGATATTGGGTGAAACTTTTAACAAACTCGTATCCATAAATTAGGCGATTTTTTTATAAGGTGAAATTAAACATTTTGTTCTTAGTACGTTTGTATATTGGGAAAAGACTTACACTTTTCTCAAGTAATTTGAATTAAAATGTTACCAAATCGATTCAAACGATTTGACAATTGCGCAACGAACACACACATGCAGATAGTTAGTCATACACATATTAATAATGTATATCTACTTACAAAGTAAACTGTTATAACCATAGGTAAATGTTATATCCTCTACTAGGAAAACGCTAAAGTCCCGCCGCGTTGATGGATGAGCTTTTAAAAATGTTTAGTTTGCATGGGATATCTTTACTTTTGCAAGTTCTTTGTTTTGCTGCCTACGCAATACGCATTGTAGCTGATTGTTGTCAAGTTTCTTTTGTTACCTGTCCAATTGGTATTATTTACCGTAAAAACTTATATTAAAAGCTTTATTTCTATAGATTTTGGCTAACTATTTAAACTTTTTCTTTTAAAAGGTACTACATCACCATAACCTTAATGTCCATGTATAATAATGAACGTTGTAGCCCCACCAGTTTGGTCAGAATGGCCCAAATGGCACGAAAAAATATCGCACAAAAAATCAAAAAACTTATATTAAAAGCTTTATTTCTATGGATTCTCGCTAACTTTTTCAACTTTTTCTTTCAAAGGTACTACATCACCATAACCTTAATGTCCATGTATAATAGGAACGTTGTAGCCCCACCCGTTTGGTCAGAAGTAAACCCAAATGTCACGAAAATATCGCACTAAAATCGAAAAAATCGTAAAGTACGATATTCATGAGAAATATTTCTTCGATTGTACCCAAAACAATACACCTCTAGTTCAGAGATTTCGAAGGTCCTGTCAAATTTCATCAAGATCGGATATGCCGTTTGCCTGGTTAGAGAGTTAACAACAGACAAAAACAAACAAAACAAAAAAAAAAAAAAAAAAAAACACCCGAGCTAAATTTTTTGGGGGTCAGTGAAATTGAAGTCTTCGCTTCGCTCATCCAAACTGACCCCCAAAAAAATTAGCTCGGGTGTTTTTTTTTTGTTTGTTTTTTTTTTGTTTTTTTTTGTTTGTTTTTCTGTCTGTTTGTTAACTCTCTACCAGGCAAACGGCATATCCGATCTTGATGAAAATTTGACAGGACCTTCGAAATCTCTGAACTTAGAGGTGTATTGTTTTTTTGGGGACAATCGAAGAAATATTTCTCATGAATATCGTACTTTTACGATTTTTTTCGATTTTGGTGCGATATTTTCGTGACATTTGGGCCAATTCTGACCAAACGGGTGGGGGTACAACGTTTCATATTATACATGGACATTAAGGTTATGGTGATGTAGTACCTTTGAAAGAAAAAGTTGAAAAAGTTAGCCAGAATCCATAGAAATAAAGCTTTAATATAAGTTTTTTGATTTTTTGTGCGATATTTTCGTGCCATTTGGGCCAATTCTGACCAAACTGGGGGGGCTACAACGTTCATATTATACATGGACATTAAGGTTATGGTGATGTAGTACCTTTTAAAGAAAAAGTTTAAATAGTTAGCCAGAATCTATAGAAATAAAGCTTTTAATATAAGTTTTTTACGGTAAATAATACCAATTGACAGTAACAAAAGAAACTTGACAACGATCAGCTACAATGCGTAGGCAGCAAACAAAGAACTTGCAAAAGTAAAGATATCCCATGCAAACTAAAATTTTTAAAAAGCTCATCCATCAACGCGGCGGGACTTTAGCGTTTCCTAGTAACTGAAAAATATTATTATGGCACTATGTGCGAGTCCAGGTTTTTGAGTTCGAGTCGAGTCCGAAACGAGTACTTAAAATAACTCTAGTATCGAGTCCAAATTCGAGTCCGAGTACTTCGTTTAATTTCTAAAATTTCACTATATTTATTATTTACAATATGAACAATATTAATTTTATTTATTGATGTTCGTCTAAATGTAGGCACCAAACGTGAAGACAGAGTAACATCCAATTCATTTTTAAATGTAACTTCTTCTAAACATTTTAATGGTCAACATCAAGCACAAATATTAGGGCTAGGCTATGACATTCAGTAAGTGATATTACATGAAATGTTGAAACTAACATAATAGTGACGAATTTTTTTTATTATTTTTTGCCCAAAAATAGTTCAAAACTTCCAAAATCAATATAAACTTGTATCAAAAGACTCAGGTTACTATTATGGCTAAGAAGTCAGCATTGGTAAGGTAGCGCCAAAAATATAGGCCTAACGATTTTTTACGTTTTCACACACTCGTGCGCGACCCGGCACCTCCACCAAAATCATTAATAATACTCGCACACCCCGATAGAAAATTAATTATCTTCTTGGAAGTGGAAGAACTATTTCATTGTCTCTACTATTAGTATTAATCAGAGGAGTTTTTTTTAAAGTAAAACATTATCCATCCATGCACGGTATAGTTAAGAAATACCAGGACACTTTCTCCCCAAAATTGCAAACTGGTACAAATACGTCATTTTAATGAGTCTTTCGGGACACCGGTACAAGTGTTCTGAAAACGCTACTGTACGGTCAAACCGGTACGTCTTGTTCACCTTAATACCTATGCTGAGCTGCAGAAGGTGCTAAGTATTTAGTATACCCTGCTTCTACATTTAGACAGTCGAACGCGAACGCATCTCTAGAACCAATTTAATTTTATGATAAAACAATTTGAAACCAGCAAGTTTGCCTTCAGGTGCAGACTGTTCGATTAAAAGACTGCCTCATATATATAATAACATTTTCATTGTGCCAGCTGCCAAAGTAAATATTAATGTGAAATACATCCTTGGACATAATTAACCCATATTGGTCATTGAAACTAAAATACAAAATAAAAAGTATAATTAAAAATTAGCATAAGTTCCATTTTAATCTATTTCAATATAACATCGCACTAGTACATAATATTAATGTTGAGGGTAAAAGCCATTTTAAAAAAAGGAATTTAACTACCCGCCTCTTACTACATTTTCTAAAAGTTTTTTAAAACGAACATACTTCATACCGCAACGATTTCGGCGCCCTTGAACTGACCAACTTAACATTATTTATAATGTAATTACCTAATGCTGGTAGAAAAAAGGTTTATTTCTCAAAAGTTGGGGATTATTATTAGAAAATGAACCAAAAATTGCACCAAAATAACAAAATACAAAATTCCAAAACTTGAAAATTTTGTGTTTTTATTTTTTATTCTTTAAAGTTTTTCACGAAAAAAAAAATTTTTCTTCTCAATATCCCCACCATTGATGCCTTAAACCGACAAAAATTTCAGACTTTGATCTTCGTCCGCCTTCATGTAAAAAAATATTTAGTATTATTTTACGGCAAATAAAATGATAGAACATTCCATGAATTACGGTGCTTCACTAATATTGGCCTATTATGACAATCAAAACGCTAGATGCATATGGTTTGATGCCACATGGAAAAGATGCATAGACCTTTATAACGATGTATTTGGTATTTCGATAGCTATAATATCGTGTCTCAGTGATTTGATAAGTTTCACGAACCATTCCGTTAAACATTGGAAAGATCGCATTTTCTTATTAATTACCGGCAATACCATAATAAAGGTATATGTGCCGTTTTTCTCAAATGAAAAAAATAAAAATACTTCAATAGTAAGCCTTCCTCAATATTTCGACACTAACCGCATTGACTTAAAGTAAACCATTTCCCGATTTAATGCATTATTTACCTATATCGGTACCCTGCAAATAACACTTCCTTATGCCTGGTTAGCGCCGCGGGAGCTGCACCGAAACTCGGGGAATAATAAAAACGATGCTATGAAGTTCACGTTTAAGAGTTCGACCAGCGACAATGTTTGAGCCAAAGAATCAGGCTAAATGCAATGCAAGTATTTTTTTGTATTTCAACAATAAATGCATTTAAAATTGAACTAAAGTGTGGTAAATCATTTTTTACTGTAATTTTTGACACTTTTTATTAATTTGCGACTCTTAAAATACAATATTTTGACATTTTGTTTGCAAATTCTAATAGACGTTGTTAATTCACACACTTTTAAGACCAGTTTCAAGACTCTAACCCATAAAATGCGAAAAAGATACAGATATTTAAGTGTGTTTTAGGTTTTTTCACAAGTTTGCGTTAGTCTTTTGTTTTGACCAACTTCCGGTGAACTAATTTTGGCCTACTTTATACTGGAGATGTGTCATGGTGTTGAGAACATATTCTGAAATTTGTAGCCTGTTGTGCGAAAAATAAACAAAAAAATCCAAGCTCGGCTGATAATCTTCTAATATGACGTCACTGTGGCTCAGTTACCGGCAGCAGAAAACAAGCGCGGCTGAGGGCAGTGGGTATGATGCAGCAGCCGAGCGCAGGCGCACTGTATGACGTCAACTGTGGCTCAGTTACTGGCAGCACACAAGACCAACGAGCCACACAAACAACAATTAACAAAAATAAATTAACAGAACAACATCATGGCTCCGAATGGCAATGCTAGCACAGAAGAGACCCTCGCCAATATTGAAGGACTCTTATAGTGGCCCCAACGAAAGAATGTCGGTGGCTCGAAATTGTTTTCCCAACATAACAACTTTGTCATACTAGCTCAGCGTGGATCTTGAACACTGAGGAACTCTGTGATCTAGCTCAGATAATTTTTGCTTGCGTTGGTAAAAGATATTTCTCTTTCATACACAAAGGCGACATTCCTTTTACCGCGCATTCATTCTACCCCCACCACTACCAAGCATCTGCATTCTTTCGTTGGAGCAAGTATAGCTCTGCGAACAATGTATATGAGTTTAATGTGTGATCTTTACACCTTGGCGCATAAAACAGACGAGGCTTCCAAGATGCAACTACAAGCGCGTAGGGAGGAACATGTGGAACTAAAGGCTGATTTTTTAAAAAAAGGGACATCACACTTGCCACTGCGATGGTTCCCAATGCGCAAGTAGCTGAGGTTCCTCATGCCTTTACCCAGTTCTACAAGTTGTACTGTAAGGTGGTTACGGTAGTAGAGGATAGGTTTCCGTCTGAATTACCAGTACCTTCAACATCAGATGTTGGTATGGCACAACCCCGACGTCCGCAAATCGCCGTGCCCAGGCCTAATCCTAAGCACAATAGCCAATAGCCTATTGCACGATTGCCATTTCCAATGGCGCGAGCTCTTACGCCCACTACGCCATCTTCATCACCTATTGCACGATTGCGTTCTCCAGTTACGCGAGCTCTTGCACCCGCTACGCCATCTTCGTCGCCTACACTATCGCCTTCACCGTCGCCTTCACCGGCGCCTGCACTGTCGCCTTCACCGTCGACTTTACCGTCGCCTTCACTGTCGCCTTCACCGTCGACTTCACTGTCACCTTCACCGTCGACTTCACCGTCGACTTTATTAGAAATTATGTGTTCAACACTTCCTGGAGGCATCACAAGTAATTCACTGCCTCCTAGATCAAGATAAACAAGACGTTTATCAAAGAAGCCAAAGAAGTCGACGATGTTTCATTTGTTTGTTATGTATGGTAACCAATGGTGATCGTTGACTCTCTCGCATATCAATGGCTGACATTAACTAGAATAAAACCATTTCTGCTTCTATAAAATTACTCTCTTGTGTTATTTCACTCCGTTCCACTATAAATAATTAAGAGGTTATGGGCCCAGACCAACCAAGATCGTGTGTGGAAACATTTGGTGAGTGATTTATATGTAGTTGTGAGCTAAATGGATATTTCCTAGTGTTGTGGGCTAAAGTGCTAAAACACATTCTTTCTTGAAGAAGTTATTGAAAGATGTGTACATGTTTGTAGCTGTTGGATGACGAATACGAGTCCCCATTGTGTGTAGTTGATTTTAAATCTATTGTGTGGTGAAGAAGAAGACAGTTAAATATGTCAACCACAATGGATGACTATAAAATGCCTAGGCTTACCTTAGACAATTACCACACTTGGTCGATACGGGCAAGAGCCGCGCTCGTACAGAAAGGCTGTTGGGAAGCTGTAGATCCAGGTTTTGAAGATATGACGGAAATGGCCAATGAGGACAAGAAGACAAATAACCGTGCTTTAACATTTTTGTTCTTGGTAAATAAATAAATAATAAAATAAATTTTATTTAGAGTCTACCCACTCAGTTATATAACTGATTTTCAGTGGGGGACTTTAAATCAAAGCGACCAAGCCAACCCTGCAGGCCCCGACGTAATCGACGAGTGAGCGATAACCAACCAAAGATCGATATTTTTATTGCAGAATATAGCAATCAGTGGTATGGACAGTGCGAACGCCCGCGAATCAACTCCAGAATCACAAGGCCGATTCAGAACAACTCTGAAATTTATTATGTGCTTCGTTGCTAGGACGGCTCCAAAGTCACCGTTTACAAACTCCTAAGACAAGAACTGATGGACTTAAGTCCAAATCAGAAGTTAAAAAACTTCTGACTTTAGCGGGAATCGAACCCTGGACCTTCTGCATTGGAAGCAGATACGCTAACCACAAGACCAACGAGCCAGTTGAAGATAAACTATTTGGATGACATTGGGAGTTGCGAAAGTGCTAAGGAAGCGTGGGAGATTCTTCTAGAAATCCATTCGAAGTTTGGGCTTCTACACATTCTTCAGCTTATTCGTGATTTCTTCAATGTCCAAATGAAGCCAACAGAAGATACAAAAAGTTATCTTGGTCGTCTAATGGATCTACATAGAAAGCTGACAGATAGTGGTTACGGCTTTAACGACAAAGAAGTAGCTATGGTTATGCTGATGGGTCTTCCAAGTTCTTATGAGCCTCTCATTCTCAATCTGGAGCAAGATGAGAATGGCCTATCAACGAAGAAGGTAAAAGCTAGACTCCTGGTTGAAGAGAAGAGGATATTACGACGTGAAGAAGATAGTAAACATACTGAAGAAGATGAGCCGAAGGCGTTGTTTACTAAAGGCAAGACGAAGATATATCCACGTAAGTCCTCACAAGAAGAAAGGAGAACAAGTGACAGTATGGACGAAAATTCTCACACAGTCTCCAACGATCGACGACGAGTGCGTTGTTACTGCTGTGGTGAATGGGGTCACATAGCTAGAAATTGTCCAGGTGGAAGAAGTAGCGGACAAGACGAGAGAAATTTGCCAAGGTTGAGTGTTCAGCATGTCAAAAAGGTGAATCACAAGGTGCTTAGTGTGACAGACAAAGTAAGTAGGACTTATTCTGATTCCCTTGTCTGGTATTTGGATAGTGCTGCCACTGAACACATGACACCATACAGAGGCAAACTGAGTTCATTCAAGGAATGTAGCTAAAACGTAGAAGTTGCCAATGGAGAGAAGTTAGAGGTTTGTGGAACTGGATGCGTAGAATTTCTTTTGAACAAGAAATATGGGGAAATTAGTATCGAGTTGAATGACATCTTGTTTGCGCCAAAGTTGGATAGCAATCTTATTTCAGTTGGCAGACTAGAAGAACTGGGACTAAAGGTTTTATTCAAGGATGGTAAAGCACAAGTTATGGAGAAAAACGGTGATGTCATTCTCACAGCGTTTCGTCAAGGAAGACTATACATACTGGAAGAAGCTGGTCCAAAGGCTAAAATCACAAAGAGGATTGATTTATAATAATAATTCTTTATTTCATATTGATCGTGTACATGGTACAGATATGCACTGCTCCGAAGAGAGTGTGAAATAGTAGATATTCTTATACACAGATATACTTTATATACTTAGGTATATATTCTAGGTAGAGCATACTTAAAATACTTATAATAATTATAATTCAGTCTAGAACAAAAGTTAATAACATAAAGGGTAAGTTTAAGTTGACAAAACATTATACTGACAAGCATATAAACATACCCAAGGCATAGTGCAGGGTGCTGACATAATAAAAGACTGTTTATTAGTTTAGTTTTGTCGGTCATTCTGATTTACAAATTATCAATAGAATAAAAACACTTGTCAAGCAGAAATGATTTTACTATAGCCTTAAAAATTATGTGCCTGCTTGTATTTATGAGTTTGATGTCTGCTGGCAATTTGTTATAGAGGGCTGAGCATAGTGCCAATGGTCCTTTGGTAAACTTGGATGTGCTGAAAGAGTCGATATGAATGTTGATTTGCGAGCGTGTGCCATGGTGATGAATTTATCTTTGTGGCACCGTAGACTTGGACATCTCCATTCAGAAGCCGTAGAGAAACTGACTGGTTTTAATAAACCAAAACATAATCCGAATGAAACTGAAGAAGGAGTGGTAAACTGTGAAACTTGCGTACTGGGAAAATTGAAGCGAACAAGTTTTACTGTAGGAGAAGCTACTCGAGCAACAGCACCTCTAGAACTGATTCATTCAGATGTCGTTGGGAAAGTAGTCCCTTCAACAAAAGGTGGCTCGAACTACTTCGTCACTTTTATTGATGATTTCACGAGGTACACTATGGTGTATCCAATGAAGAAGAAGAGTGAAGTCCTCAGCAAATTTGATGAATACCGTCGAATGGGCCGAAAATCATCACGGAAGAAAGGTGAAGGTTTTCGAAGTGACATGGCGGAGAATATACTCGTCGTGCATTTAATGGTTATCTGAAGAATTGTGGAATCCGACGCCAGACCACAGTTCCTGGAACTCCTCAGCAAAATGGAGTTGCTGAAAGAATGAATCAGACGCTACTGGACATGACGAGATGCTTGTTACTAGCATCTGGTGTTACGAGAATGGGCCGACACTCTACTTACAGCATGCCAAATCAGAAACAAATGTCCCTCTAATGCAATTGACGGGCAAATACCTGTTACTCTATGGTTTGGAAAAGAATCGAAGTTTCAACACATAAGAGTTTATGGATGCAAAGCTTGGAGCGTTGTAAACCCAAGAAAGAAGAAAGGCAAGCTTGATGCGAAGTCAGAAGAGTGTGTGCTGATTGGATATCCTGATGGTGTCAAGGGTTACAAGTTATGGAACTGGAAAACTGACGAAATATTAGTGAGTCGAAATGTAAGATTGACGAATATTCATTTCCATGCAAGGCTATGACCAACAAGACAACCCAGAGCACCAACATTGCTAGCGAAGACATGTTATTTAAAGTAGAGAGCGTGGACGACGAACCGCATCTCATTGATAGACATGGCAATGCAGAATCAGGAGCGGTGGATGACGAGGAGGAGTTTGTCGAATTTCATCCTCCGTCAACATCTACACATTCAGTAGACGAAGCAGCACTGGATGTGCCCAGGCGTTCGGAACGACTGGCTAAGAAGGTCCCAAAGGAGAAGTGTTATGTCTGCACTAAAGGCATGCAGCATGACGTCGAACAAGACCCCAGCACAGTAGAAGAAGCTTTATCGCGACCTGATGCCAAAGAATGGGAAGAAGCAATTCAAGAAGAGTTGGATAACCTGAGTAGGAACGAAACATGGATTACTGTCCCACGACCGAAAGGAAGACGTATTGTTAAGTGCAAATGGATTCTGAAAAAGAAATTTGATGAAGATGGAAATCTAAACAGATACAAGGCAAGATTGGTAGCACAGGGACATACGCAAGTAGAAGGCATCGATTATCACGAGACATTCTCTCCAGTTGTGAAAATAAAGTCGATTAGAATTCTCTTGGCGATGGCAGTAGAAAGAAACTGGGAAATTCACCAACTTGATATCACAGCCGCATATCTGCATGGTACTCTGAAAGAAGAAGTGTACATGGAACAGCCAAGAGCGTTATGCAAGACTGGAAGAAGTGATCAAGTATGTTTGTTGAAGAAAAGCCTATATGGATTGCACCAATCGGGAAGAGATGGAACACAAAACTAGACGAGTTCCTAAAATCAATTGGACTTCACCGATCCAAGGCTGATCCCTGCATCTATTTCAATGACGAGCGTGATTTAATTATTGGCGTATACGTTGACGATTTGCTGATAATTTCAAAGGACGAAGAAACAATTAAGAGATTTAAACTGGATATAAGCAAACAGTTTAACATAAAAGACTTGGGAAAAGCGAGACATATCCTGTCTATGCGAGTGGAGAGAAAAGAAGATGGTTCACTCACTCTAGACCAAACAACTTACATGAGAGAACTTCTGAACACATTCGGGATGGAAGACGCCAAAGGGGCTTCGACGCCACTTGATCCTGGAATGAAATTCGAGAAGTCAAATGACAATGAAGTAATGTCAGCGGACGGAGCCTACCAATACAGACGAGCCGTTGGAGGGTTGCTATATCTTGTAGGAGTAACAAGACCTGACCTGGCTTTCGCCGTTACTTATATGAGTCAATTCAATGATCGACCCGGTAAGGAACACTGGACAGGAGTGAAACACATACTCAGTATGTCAAACAGACGAAGACGATGGGTCTGACATACAGAAGAACAGTGGGGAAACCTAAATGACAGCTTACTGCGACGCAGATTGGGCGAGCTGCAAAATAGATAGACGATCTTTTAATGGGTATGTGTTCATGCTAGCTAATGCAGCAATATCCTGGAGCAGCAAGAAGCAGAAGACTACTGCACTCTCGACTGTTCGAAGCCGAGTACATTGCAATGAGCCACGCTACTAAAGAAGTGCTCTGATTGCAAAGTTTTCTTAGGAGAGATAGCCGCAGATGATTTGATTCTGCACCCCACAAGCAGTTTTGGCAGGCAATCAAGGAGCTATTGCACTAGCGAAGAATTATACAACTTCGGAGAGGAGCAAACACATTGACATTAAGCATTTCTTCTTACGAGAGAAAGTCGAATTTTGTAAATTAGAATTTGTGTATGTGCCAACAGCTGATAACCTCGCGGACATGATGACGAAGACCATCACACCGAAAAAGACTACCGAACATCGTTCTCAAATCGGACTGCAAGATGTAGAGAAGTATTAAACAAGGGGGAGTATTAGAAGTTATGTGTTCAACACTTCCTGGAGGCATCACAAGTAATTCACTGCCTCCTAGATCAAGATAAACAAGTCGTTTATCAAAGAAGCCAAAGAAGTCGACGATGTTTCATTTGTTTGTTATGTGTGGTAACCAATGGTGATCGTTGACTCTCTCGCATATCAATGGCTGACATTAACTAGAATAAAACCATTTCTCCTTCTATAAAATTACTCTCTTGTGTTATTTTACTCCGTTCCACTATAAATAATTCAGAGACTTCACCGTCGACTTTACCGTCGTCTTCACTGTCGCCTTCACCGTCGACTTCACTGTCGCCTTCACCGTCGACTTAACAGTCGTCTTCATTCCGTCGCCATCACCGTCGCCTTCACCGTCGCCTTCACCGTCGACTTTACTGTCGACTTTACCGTCGTCTTCACCGTCGCCTTCACCGTCGCCTTCACCGTCGACTTTACCGTCGCCTTTACCATTGTCGGTACCTTCGTCTAACAGCACTGTCCAAAAGCCCTCTTCGGTTGAAGTTCGGGAGTTACTATTCATCACCGACAATGCATCACCTCTTTTCACTTCATCAACTTCAGTGCCTGTGCATAGACTGTGCAGTGAGCCACTGGACATCTCTGAAGACATTAGTCGCCTGCCTACACCTATTGTAATACATTTGGCTTCTGCGTCACACTCCTAACTCCACGAGCCCATATCTTTTGGGACCCCGAACTTTATCTAACAAATAAACTTTGGTGCTTTGATCCTACCATCCGACCAACATTTTGCCCACTTCCTACTCAATGAAGCGAAGCCTTCATGGGGGCCGGAATGTTAGATCGGAGCATCTTCAAATAATATTTTAACCTCTTTGTTATTCTTGTTTTGGTTACGGGTTCTTTTCTTCTCGTTTTATTCACTAGGAAGCTTCGCAAACGCTTTTTTTAGTCGCGTTGATGGATGGCTTTTTAATTATAAAATGTTATATTATTTTAAAATAATAAAAACTTATAAACACGGCCCATACAAAGCAATCATTAGGTCTGTTGGATCTTTGATTGTTTGTAACAAGGCTGTGAGTAAGGTATAAAATCTCCTGTGAAGTTTTCATACAATGGCTGTGAGAAAGATCTAAAATTTATATTTCGTGCTATTTGGGCGGATTCTGACCAAACGGGTGGGGCTACAACGTTCATATTTCACATGGACATTAAGGTAAGAGTAATCCCTATGAACACACATACGTTATTATAACGTTATTATAACGTATGCGTCTTAGTTGTAAATACGTATTATACTTACGTTGTAATAACATTCTATGTCAATAGCTTTAAACGTTTAAATTACGGTTGTAGATAACGTAATAAATACGTATGATAATACGTTATTATAACGTTTTACATACATATTTAATACGTAATAAATACGTATTTATCATACGTAATAAATACGTATTTATCATACGTAATAATAACATTAAACCATTCGTATTTATAACGTTATTCCACTAGCGCTATCTAGTAGACAATGCAAAAAGCTACTATCAAAAAATTAATTAAAACAAAAATTCTTTCAAGTCTACGAGTTTTGTGTCACCGGTCCGAGATAAGGGGTACATTTTAATGTTCGAAGAGATCGAATATGCATGGTTAAATTTTATCGCCAACACCCGGATTCGAACCCGGATACCTTCCTCCAGATCGGGACGCGCTATCCACTCGGCCACTGCAGCTATGCAGTACGCGGCGCGTCAGCTAGCATAAGAAGGTGGAGCCCGCGCGCGCAGTAGTCCTTTGTGTGAGATGTCCCCATTGCGGAACAAAAATGCGCCTGCGTCCTCTAGCAACAAAATAAGAATCTATTTTAGTTTGAAACATAAGATAAACTGATATCGTTGACGATATTTTACTTAGTTATGTAGACAAACTTACCGTCTTCCATTCATAAATTAATTTCGTCAAAACTTCAACGGGATGAAGTATTATTTTCAATATAATCTTGAATGACAACAGTGCAGTAGAGGATTATCTAGATTGGTTGATTGGGTTTATTGGTTTTTAGTTGGGAAATCCAAGACAAATTAATACCATGGCAGAGCTTTCGTGAAACAGTAAGCAATTAATTGCTGGAGATTCACATTATACTTCCATGTTTGCTTTATCTCAAATTGTATGACATATTTGGTAATCTCATTAGGCCGCAAAAAATCAATTTGTTTTCAGAGTATCAGGGAAATACCGAGAAAAACGCGCAATTATAATTGTCGTTTTGATGCAGTGTATAATAAAACGATTGTTCCGAGATAGAACAACTAATCATTGAAATTAACCACACTTAGATCAAGTCGTAAGTTTTAATTAATTATTAATAAATTCATTTTATTATTTAGTTAAGCATTCACTCATAAAAAGGTTCACGAGGAGAAAAAGAAATAAGGAAATAAATATGTAATAATTGGATTAATGAATATCGGCACAGCTTTTTTTAGTTATCTCAGAACTAACTTAGACTGACTTATAACATTAAAACAATTCATTATTCAATTAGTATTTTAATAACTATGAATTAATTGTAATATTTATGGTGGTATAAAAACATGTTTGAAACGTTATGAAATACCGTTAAATAACGTTACGCAATACCGTAGTTTATACGTTTGTAGTTGGTATTTCAATACCACGAAAAAAGGTAATATTAAATACCATAAATAACATTAAAACGCTAATAATACACAGTTATTTTGTAACGTTTAGGCAACTTCAAATTTATACATATGAAATTGCTATTTTAATAATTATGAAATAAACGTAATCTTTATTACTGTATTAAAACGTTTTTAAAACGTTACTGAAATACCGTTATTTAACGTTACGGCAATACCAAATTATAACCGTATGTAATTGGTATTTTAATAACCATTAAAAACGTTATTAAAACGTTATTTAAATACCGTTATTTTAACGTTGCGGTGTTACCAATTCGAATATGTTTTGTATTTGAAATTAAAAATGTAATAATTTCAAATACCATTTGTACCGATAATAACGTTTTAAAAACGTAATCGAGATACGTATTTTAAATGTTTTTGCATACGGTTTTCATACGTAATATTTTGGTAATTCCTAACCATAACATTAAAATACCATTCCATACCGTAATAAAACGTTTTTATACGTATGTGTGGTTCATAGGGAATGTATTGACTTTTGAAAGAAAAAGTTGAAAAAGTTAGCCAGAAGATATAGAAATAAAGGTTTTATTATTTAACACCTCAAAAAACTCAAATTAAAACCTTTATTTCTATAGATTCTGGCTAACTTTTTCAAAATTTTCTTTCAAACGTCAATACATCACCATAACCTTAATGTGCATGTGAAATATGAACGTTGTAGCCCCACCCGTTTGGTCAAATCGGCCTAAATGTCACGAAAATATCGCACTAAAATCGAAAAAAAATCGTAAAAGTACGATATTCATGAAAAATATTATTATTATTATTATTATTAATTTTTACAATCCACATGATATTCTCATGTATACAAGGTTACAAATGTATGAAAAATGTACATTTAACAGTAAAGTAACGGAATACCAGCATGGTTGTAGAAGAGAAACAGATAGGGCAGAGCCCCATAGCATGGCATGCCTGATTTCACTTCTGTGAGCGCTTGTACTTAAAACTAAAAACTATTAAGATATTACTAATCATAAAACAATACTACGTTACTTGAAATAGAGAAATACAATAGAATCAAAATTTTCAGAACTACGTTTAAATAAAATAGGAGACATTCGCTACACTTAGGGCCTAACGATAAAATGACAACAGGGCATTATTTTGGCTAGATTGGTAATACAACCTACACTAATTAATAATCGAAAAACAGCTGTGAGAAATGAAAACCGTAGGTCAACTAATGCGGATTAAAACCAGTCCTGATGTACATTTGAATCACTGAAATAAAGTTTTTATCCTATTTTAAAAATTACTATCATTTTTCACTTCCAGGGGTATTGTGTTCCATAAAGTGACTGCACGTTGTAGAAACCATTTTGATACATTGAAGTTCTAGCACGGGGAGGATTGAGAATGACACCTGTGTTCTGGCGATTGAGTTGTCTAGGGGGGAATTGTAATTCTGTTGTACGGTTGAGGTCTGTTTCACCAGTTAACATGTTCCTCAGTAAAATGAGGTCAGCTTGTTTACAAAAATTTTTAATTGAGGGGAGGTTTACATCGAGTTAGACGCTCAGTCGCACTATCTGAGTAATTGTTCTTCATTAAAATTATCTTAGTTGCGCGTTTTCTGAATTACTTCTAGTTTGTGCATATTTATTTGAGATGTAGGGTGCCAAGCAGGTAAGCCGTAAGTAATGATAGGTCTAATTAAGGGGAGATTTTGCTGTCCTTATTGTGTTGGCTCTACTTTTTTTAAGGTTACGGTTGACGAAGCCTAGTAGCTTAGAGGCCCTACTCTAACACTATCTGTGTGTTGATCCCACTTAAGGTCTGATGAGATGGTTATACCTAACATTTTTTTATGCTTTTTTCTTGATTTAGAAAGTTTCCTGAAAGACATAGTTAGACAGAATCGGAGATTTGGATCTAGAAAATCTAATATATTGTGATTTGCTGCGTTCAGGTGCATACTATTCAAAGCACACCATTTTTAAAGTGCAGATAAGTCAGCCTGTAGTAAATTTACATCATCTATCCCTGAATCGGCCCTAAACAAGGTAGTATCATCTGCATACTGGGCTACTTGGGAATTCACATTTTGAGGTAGGTCCAAAAAAAGAATATTGCAAACAGAAGAGGGCCAATAACAGAACCTTGAGGCAACCCCTGAAGTGACTTCCACAGTGGTGATTGGGAACCATTAAAGATAACCGATTGTCTCCTGTGAGATAGAAACGATTGGATCCAGCCTAAGGCACTAGCTTCTACTTTGTACCCCTTTAATTTTGCTAACAATCTTTTATGGGGAATTTGGTCAAATGCTTTAGCCCAATCAAAAGCTATGCAATCTACCTGTTTCACAGAAAACGTCTCGAGCGAATTCACCACTGGTCAATCACTTCAGTCGGAGTGTAACGCAACGATCTCTTAGGGATAAAGCCATGTTGATTAGAATAATCAGATTATTTGTTTTAAAATGATTGAATAAACGCTTAGTAACCAGTTTCTCCATCACTTTACACACTAACGAAGTCAAAGATATGGGTCGGTAGTTGTCTATTTTACTCCTATCACCCTTTCTTGAAAACGGGAACCACCGTTGCCTTCTTCCATACTTCCGGTAAAACTTTTTTTGTTGACGCCGATAGTTTGAAAATACTGCACAGAGAGGGAGCTAGCGCCTCGGCACACTGATGTAGGATTCGACCTGGTATGTGGTCTGGTCCCGGAGCGGCGTTAGGTCGGATCTTACGTAAAAGATTTGAACTTCCCATTTCATGGAAATGGAAGTCGGTAATAGATGTTGTGCGACCGAGAATGTTGGGAGAGAATTTGGCGAAGTAGATTTTTTTTGGGTGGAGAGTAATTATCACGGAATTTAGTGTTAAATGCGTTCGCTATATCCACAGGGGCTGAGAGTTTTGCGCCATTTGGGCATGTAGTGATCGGGTGCCAAACTTCCCTGTCTGCTGTGGGGTATATTTCCAGAGTTTTTTGGGATCATTTTCCTAAATGCCACACGTATTTCGTCGGGGAGCCTTGCGCACCTTCGCCCCTTTACCAAGTTCCTAACTTTTTGTACTGTGATTCCCGCTCATCTGGGAAAGGGGACTTCTTCCATTTACGGAACAAAGAGTCGCGGCGTCGTATGTCTTTGATTAGAACGTTTTTGATCCAGGGTGGTCTTCTTTTGGAATTTATTTTCACTTTTGGGATTGCTGACTTGACACAGGACCAGAATATTGCCGTCCACTTTCTCCATGCCAGTTCGGTGTTCCAATAATTAAATTCGCGTGGGAGGTTTTTCCACGAACAGGTTCGATAACGATCCCAGTTGGCTTTGTTATAATTGAGCACCTCCGCACAGATGTTTTTAGACTTTTGAATTTTGACTTTGGGGAGTGGCCGCTATTGCTAAATGATCACTCACACCCTGAATGACTTCAACCCTTTTTAAATAAGTGAAGGATTATTGCACAAAAGGATGTTTTTAAAATGGGCGAGTTGACTTGGTTATGGTGTGCTTCCGTGACGAATTGCGAGAGGAATAAATCGGGAGAAAAAGGATAGGATGATTCGGGGAAGGGGGGTTTCTTGCCTTAGGAATATGAGACCAGGATACATCAAGGGTTTAAATCACCGCAAATTAAATAGCTTCGTATTTGTTTTTAAATGTCAGATGTGTTATTTAGCGAAGTGATTGTGAACTGTTTCATGTCCTCAGAAGAATTCGGTGCTCGATATGCGGACGCTAGCAGGTATTGTTTTCTTTTGTATGTGAAAATCTATCCCAAACATTCTGCGTCTTTTTGAGTTGAGAAGCGCGGGCTGGATTTAGGTAGGCTTTTTGCAATAAGTACACCACCGCCTCGTCGAGTTTTTCGGTCTCGCCTAAAAATACGTAATCCAA
The DNA here is from genome assembly GCA_024449915.1 of Sweltsa coloradensis. NCBI lineage: Eukaryota > Metazoa > Arthropoda > Insecta > Plecoptera > Chloroperlidae > Sweltsa > Sweltsa coloradensis. The sequence goes on along the minus strand of JAMZAV010009591.1, from coordinate 5,405 downwards.
TTTGGAAGATTTCGGCGTCACCAACATCTGAGCTGAGCCCTGTCTCGCAACACCAAATAATCGGCGAGTTTTGCTCTGTGACTAAAGCCTGATGTCCCCGGGTGGCTCTTCGGATTTTTTAGACTTTTTAGCGTTGAAGGAAAATATTTTCAAATTGTCGTTGCTAGGAGCTTTTTACCCGGGGGGATGTCTAAATTGTCTTCAAGTCTACGCTGAACAGAGAGTCAGAGAAGGTTTGGCAACGTTACACGCCCAAAAGGGACCACACGTCCCTTTTCCAGAAGTGTACGCTCGGGTATTTAGATGGAGGGGTTTTGCACAAGTTCGATGACAGGGACTATTGCATTGCACGCAGTGTACAAAAAGTTGGTTTCGCCTACCTGTAGAAGTCACATACCGCGCGCTTGGTGGCTGATAACGGAAGTCGATAAGGTGGATGATGGTGCGATTGTTGTAGATTTGCTGTTGTTGTGGGGGCATAAAATTTTGAACCGACTGTCCCGCCACCCCACGCTGACGGACCGGGTTGAGTTGCCATCCCCTGCCAGCGCGATCAACACGGCGACAAACTTACCCACGGAGCACGGGACAAAGCGGGGGGGTGAAGGCCATGCGGCCCTGCCCGTGCGGGCCCAAGCATCGCGGGAGAGCGGGGGTTGAAAACACTGGTCTGTTCTTCTCCACTAAAGCATTACAGCACAGAGAGAATGCGGAGATATCGCACTTACACAACACCATGAGGTTTTTCCCCCGGTATCCATTAATCACCTTCTTCTGTGTACACTACGGATGTCCGGGGCAACTTTAGTGCAGGTTGCAATCACTCTTAATACTGTAAACACTAAAAAAATACGGAGCGACCGTACACAACTCCCGCACCTGCCGCCATCTTGGGTTGACTCTTATCTATCTATATCTCTTCGATTGTACCCAAAACGTAGCAAGTCTAATTTCATAGATTTCTAAGGTCCTGTCAAAATTTTCATCAAGATCGGATATGCCGTTTGCCCGGTAGAGAGCGAACAAACAAACAAAAAAAAATCAAAAAAAAAAAAAAAAAAACACCAGCCTAATTTTTTGGGGGGGCGGTGAAATTGAAGTCTTCGCTTCGCTCATCCAATTATTATCAAAACTCCCATTTCTCTATGTTTGTCCATGTCTTCGAGTTGCCAATCACCTATGTTATTTCACCTATGTCTTCTCTATCATTTATGTTTGCGCATCACCTACTTAAATAAAAGCTTATTTGATTTCACCTTTGCTTTTCACCTGATTTACACACATGTAATATGAAATTGAGATGAAGGACAGCTTTGAAAGTAGTATCTCTGTTTACCAAGGTTCCAGTAGAAGAGACGTTGCGAATAATAAAAGAAAACACCATTTTACTGATTTAGCCCAACACTGGGATGACTAGAACATTATCACTAGCATCATTTATGATGGTCGCTTTTACAAACAGGTTAAAGGTGCTCCTATGGGACCTCCTCTCTCCCTGAAGTGGCTTATCTTTTTATGGAACTTTTTTGGAGTTAAAAGCTTTGGACTCGGCGCCATTAAACCAAAAATCTGGCTTAGGTACGTGGACGATGTTTTTGCTATTTTGGCGCATGGCCATGATTCTCAAACCCTAATTCCCTTTGATAACCTTAACAAGCAGCATAAAAATATAGTTCACCATGGATATTGATGAAAATAAACAACTGCCATTTCTAGACATTCTACTTAGCCGAAAACCTGATGGAACACTTGGTCATACAGTGTATGGAAAGTCACTCACACTAAACAGATATTTGAATGGGTCTTCTCATCATCATCCACCCTCAAATTAATTCAGTAGCTATTACTCGGGCAAGTCGCTCTAAACGAGTAGCAGATGAAAGATAACATTGAAGCGGAACTGTCTAGTCTCCATAAAGCCTTATCTATGAATAGGTTTTCTAACTTTAACATAACAAAGCATTCATGCTTAAACATAAAGCGTAACTAACGTATCAATGGCTGGAGAAGAGACACTTAAAGTTAATGTACACCTTCCATACGTTAAGGGAACAACAGACCGGATTAGCAAGATACTTTACAAGGAGGACATAAAAACTATTCTCTTGACTGACAAAAATTATGAAATTCCCTTTGGGAATTCTAAAGATAAAGTGTTTTTGGAAAAAAGAGGAGTGTTATGAAAACCTTGTGAAGACTGCAGCAAAATGCACATCGGTCAAACAGGACGTAAAAATCTCAATGAGGCTTCAAGACACAGACTTGCTGTGGAACATAAAGATAACAAATCCGCTTTGGTACAACCATTATGACCGAGAAACATTCTATTTATTTTAATATTGTGAAATCAATTGCTACAGTTGATCATGTGTACACCAGACTGATCCGAGAAGCCATCAAAAATCAAAATGGCCCATGAATATGAACAAACAGGCCGATACACACGTCCTTCTGTCACTTGTAAACAGTTTTATCAACTCTAAAAATCACTCCGAAAATTCCTGCCAGTACTTCATCTACACAACCAGATCCAAACCTCCATCCGGATGCCGGGTTTAAACTAATCGCAAATAGACCAGTCACCAGAAGCCAGACAAAAACTTCATCTCACAACCAAACCCAATCAATCACTCAATAACGATAATGATGAAACAATCACAAGAAACCAAACAAAGTCACTTCACAACCAAAACCAAAAATAAAACTTGTTTCCAGTAATCTACCATTCACCAGAAGTCCCCACTAGGTTACAATAATTTAAATGCCAAACACATTAGTTTAAAATAATCATATTATCTTTCATACGCTTTGTTGCAGTCTTTGCATCTTCATTTCCAAAAACATGTGTTTTGTTTAATAAATAACATTTTTTTGAAAAAGTTGGGGTGCAATCTCCACGAAACGTCAAAATGTGTTATTATTTAAATAAGTTATTGTTATTTGTGCGTGGGCTACACCTATAATGTCAATTGTAATAATCATTTGACCATGAAAGCCTGTATAATCCCGCGTTATATAATTTGATTATGTAGGGTAATATAAAATGTTTTCACCTTTTGCCCTGTTCAAAGCATATACGCAACGAGAGTCCACTTTTTCAAAACAGAGGTGTCTTGAAATGTGGCTTGGACCGAAACTAAAAGTGTTCTTATACAACCCGAAAGGACGTCCAGGTAAGATGCAGTGGTGTTTTATTATGATTTAACTTCTTCCTGTCTGGGCCCGGGTTAGAATTTGCCAGAGCAAAACTCTGCTAATTGAAACGAGTGAGCGTAGCGAACGTAGTGATTTCCCTTCGACTTAAACGGCCCTGATGGTTTTTCTGCGTGCGTGCGTGTGTGTGTGTGTGTGTGTCGTTGAAAATCAGCCGAATCGCTGAACAGATTGCGCTGGAAATTTTTTTTTTTTAAACGGACATCCGGTACGAGTTTATTGGGAAATGCTAACCCAAAATCAGCAAGATTCATTGCGATTTAAACCTACAAGAAATGATAAACTGAGAAATAGACTTGCAAGGTTTAGGAACATTATTTTAACGACACTGTTTTAGATTTTGAAAAGATATTTTTTGTTTGTTTTTCGCCTGGCCCCTGAAATTTCCGTGCCCTGCAAGGTCAGTCGAATGTTGGACGTCAAGGTACCCCCAAATTCCCCTGTAGATTGAGTAAACCTTGCAATATTTTCACGTATTTCGTACTGGCTATGTTTACCATAGTTGGCCCTATTGCCACAGATGATGGACTACCCTGCGTTATATGCATTTCAAAAAATGGGTTTAAATTTTTTTGAAATACAATCTAGAAATACAAAATCTTTCCCGACCATTGAACCCACGTCTCCCACATATCGGCTACAAGGGCGCCTTAGCCAACTAGACTAGGGAAACGCCAAAGTAGTAGTAAGGACGAGTGAGCGAGTCATGTTGTGAGTACCCGAGAACATTTGCATTTAAGTTTGATTATATTCGTATAAATAATATTTTTTAAAGTTTTAGTTGGTTATACGGGGACGGGCGCGTCAACTGAAAGGTCAAAATGCGCCTCTCTAGCCTTGATGGTGGTAGGCCTAAGGGGGGGGAAAAAAAGTAATGAAATCGGGTCCCAAAACATGGCTCCTCCTCTTTTAACAACGCTTTGGCTTTTCCCTACGTAAAGGGGGTTCAAGAAAAATCCCTCGAAAATTAGCTAGGGGGGAGTTACTCTTTCAGGGACCTGCCCCGCTTCCCTTTTGAGACCAGGGAAACCAACGAACAAAGACCTGACGACCGCGACGTAAAATTCCCCCACTTTCTTTCTAAAAACCAAAATAATAAAAAATTTTTTTTTTTTGGAACAGACAGATACGTTAATGCAAATCGAAGTATACTACAAATCAAACTATGCGTTAAAAGATCATTAATTCCCTTATCAAACGCAAAAAAAATGATTGTTTTTGATAAATAAACCAAAACTACTAATACAAAAATGGTAAAAATTTAAAAAACAAAGTATGAAATCCATAAGAAGGGGCAACCCAATGTACCTTTTCCCTTTTGGCACCTATGCGGTCCCTTTGACTGTTTCCAAAGCTATGCATTTTGGGGCATGAAATTTTTTAAAATATTATTTTGGATAATGTTTAATGGTTGTGCAAATTGGCTCTGCGCGGGTTTGCCCGTGGGTGCGCCAAAATCATCAAACCAAATTTGGGGAAAAAAGTTTTACAATGTTTTTTATTTTAATTTTTGGGATAAAGTGCTTACGCAATAGTGTATTTGACCGAGAGCCAGTGACAGTTTCTATTTTCCTCATAAGGTAATATGTTTTGACCATTGGAAAAAAGCGGAAAATTCATGTCATTTTTAAAAAGCGCGTCTTACGAGTAAGGGGGGGGCGTTTAACCCCCTCGACGCCCCCAAAATGGGCCCCAAAAAAATCAAACTGCCCCCATTAAGTATCACGATTAAAAACATACAAAAATTTTTAAAAAAAATTTCCCAAAAGAATATTCTCGTCAACGGGGTGCGTTGGGCCGTTACCCGTTTAGACGCCCCCAAAGGGGGCCCCCAAAAAAGTCACCTGCCTCATAAGGGATACTGATTTAACATACGTCTTTTATAGTGAAAAATTTCCCAAAAAGAATTCCCGTGACGGGGTGCGGTTGGCCGTTTACCCCACAACGCCCCCAAGTGGGCTCCCCCCCAAAAAAAGCAAATCTGCCCCCAATGGGATACATGATTCAAACTACTATGTTAAAAAAAAAATTTCCAGGAAACAAAAATTTCTCGTCAGACGAGCTGCGTTGGGGCTTTGCCCCTTTTGTACCCCCCAAAGGGGGCCCCCAAAAAATTAAAATCTGCCCCCGTAGGGTATCATATTCAAACTTACGTCATTTTTTAGAGCATTTTCCCGAAAAAAAATATCACT